>JAQGCS010001516.1:0-13484 GCA_034702105.1 Fuscozetes fuscipes | reverse complement strand
CTATCAGACATCTCTTTGGCGAACTCTTTCCTTTTCTTTTGATTAATTGGTGAAACATAGCATACCGTCGCCGCTATATGTGGTTTGAGACCTCTTTCACTCATTCGTCGACGTACAGTACGGGTACTTACATTCAACTCGTTATCACATTTTATTCTTCGCGGTGTCTTTTTTGGTGACCGAAGTGAAGACAAATATATTTGTGAATCTTGTCTTCGAGTGGTTACACGTCGACGACCTGTCCTCTTATATGCATCAGTCGATCCGGTCTTCTTTGCCCTAATTTTAATGTCAGATATTGTTTGCTTCGACACACTATATATCTTTGAGATGTCGCTCGGCTTTTGTCCAGAAATAAGCCGACGGTAAATGTCTGCCCTCTCGTCATCACTTAAGTATCTTTTGATACGTTTTTGAACCCTTTTTCAATCAAATTAATTGGATTATGAATTTATAGATTAGTTTATACACTAATTAATAACTTACGGCATAGTTTAGTCTATTATAAGATGTTTAACAACAATTAAATCAATAAATTTGAAGTAAAATCAAAAGTCCGGTCACTTTTGTCTATTGACTATTGATTTTGAAATATATTTAGAAGTAAATAAAGAAGTGTTTAATGTTTTTATGTTATAAAATCGTTTTTACAGTATTTGAATTTTACACCAAAAATGATTTTTTGACATCTTATTCATGATTTAATAGATAATTGGCTAAAATGCGCAAAAATTGAATTGTCCGGTGAATTTTGTCGTGCACCTTATTTTTTAGGCATATTATTGACATTTTAAGATCAATTTTCAGGATTGTACTAAGTAACCTTAAAATTTTAATTTAAAGAATTAAAAGTTTAGCTATTATTACATTAAATATTATTATTAATGAGTATTTTTAAATAAAATTTTTCAGTGTAAACACTTCTTTGTGCTGTGAATGTAAAGGGGGCTTCTTTGCACACTATACGAATTGTACAAGAAGCATTACATTTTGGTTTATTTAAAACTATTTTCTAAAATACTTATGAGAGATGAGCTTCTTATCAATTTTTCCACTCAGATCCGAAAATTCCCCAGCTCAAATCAGATAAAATAAGATCTAAAGTTTTAGGTTGATGATGAAATAAAGCTTAAATTAAATAGGATAAAACTGCAATTATCATTTAAAAATACTTGTATTTACCAAATTCATCTTAAATTTAATTTATTTAGCAAGAAATTAATTTTCAAAATAATTAATATGTTGGATCTATTTCAAGATCAGATCACATGAGAACTCACTTTGGCCCAGGATATTTTAGATTTATTTTGACAATTATTCCAATGGAAGTTGTTAAAGTGAGGTCTTTCAGGAGGTTTTAGGCTCACCCCTTGGATATGTCTCATAATTATTGTGAATCACTTATTAAATTTCTATGATTAAAAAATTTCAAGATTTAAGTGCTTGTTATTAATCTTGGTTTGAATGGTTCTACATAAACTATCATACTTTAACACCTTAAAGGTTACACTGTTTCAGTAAAGTCAAAAAGCACTTTAGATTCTTATAAAAACTCAGCCCTTTGTCTCAGCTAAAAAAAATTTTAGGAATACCTCAATCGATAATCGACTTAAGCTATCCACTATGACTTTGTGCAGCAATTTTTAATTAAAAGTAGGTATGAGTTTAATAATATTCCCGCTATGAGAAAATGAGAGGTGGCGTACAGCGAGTAGAGAAATGTTACACAGAGTTTGCGCGAGTTCCATTTTTGCATGGGACTTTACTGAAACTGCAAAACCTTTAAGGAGAGTATTTTAACAAAACCTTTTAGGAGTTAAATGATCAATACAGGTATATAACAAATAGGGATGGGCAGAGTTTTCTAGCTCAGGGGGACTTTTGATCCAAACTTAGAGGATACAGGGGTAGGATAAAAATGGGACCGGAAGTGCCAAATCTTCAACATTTTGTCCTAAAATATCTGTTTTTAGTCATTTTTTGTCATTTAAAATCCGCTTCTAATAGGCCTAAATCCAGTTAAATTAACTAAATTAATCAAAATGAAGGACAAAATGGCGGATTTTGGGAAAAATTTGGGCAAAATCTAAGGATCCTAATTTCTCAGCGTTTTTGATTCACTATTTTTTAAGTCAAAGGGCCCTATGATTTTGCTCAGATAGATTTTTCCAAAATTTTCATACTCAGGGGATTTTCAGAAAATGCCCCTTGCCAATCCCTAATAATTGATCGCTTTTTTGTGATGCGTTGCAAACATTTTTAAAGTGGTTTTTGTGAATAATTTGGTTTCAATTATTGGATATTTTGATATTTAATGGTATTTTGGAAACAATGGGAAACTTAATCAAAGTGAGAGTTAAGGTCAGACATGAGTTCCACCCAAACGTTTGAAACTCTTTATAGCCATTCGTAGAGTTTTGAGACTTACTCGATATGATATAATTCACGATTTGATGTCTTATGGCTTATTGGGTTGTGATGAGGGGTCAATAGTTGCGGACACCCAATTAATCTTGCATTCTTTGGGGACGAGTCATTGGAGTTACACTGAATTATTTATGGTTCTTAATGCGTCGCTCATCCATTAGTTTAGTTTAGTTGAATATGAAATCCCAGTCCTCTCTATTTGACAATAGTTGTTGTTATGGTGTGCGATACAGGAGTTGCATATTATGCGATATTAGGCCATATTTCATACGTTGTGTAAAAGCAAATGCAAGTTCTTCTGCTAAATCTGATCCAACTTTGCTTCAGTGCTTTTACACATTTATTTAAAGCCATTTGCATTTGAGTGCAATAATCATTAACAAGTGTGGCCTGTGTTACATACCGGCGCAGGACTCACTCCAAAGCATATATTTCTCTGTCAAATATACATTACTTTACTCTCAAATATCATAAAACATAAAATTGTTTGAAAGGCAAACAAATGTCATTCAATGGGTATTTGTAACAATAAATTCACATAAATATTAAAATTCTATGCATTGGAGTAAAAAATCTTTGAAATGAACGTTAAATGAGTTAATTTGATTAAATTAACTACACTAATAATAAGAAAGCACAATTTGGAGAATAGAGTAGTATTGCATGACAGTTGCAATAAGAACGATCATAATATATAATTTATCAGATTATTCTTTAATGTCAACTCAATTATCATTTAAGAGCTCTATTAATGCTATTTTTGAACCTTAATTAAAGTCTCCACTAATGTTCGCAAAACATTATACTTATTATTATCATTACTTTCATTTCACTGATGTTTGCGTTAATTAATAAAATTTTAATCAAAATAGTTATCTGTTTTGGTTTAAAATCCGATGTAAAGACTCGAATGCAATGAAATTAATTGGAAAAAACGATCAGCACTTCATCTCTGGCAACAAGCGATCCATTCAATTAAGAGACACATAAATTAGATGCAAATTCATCAGACTTTCCACTAATTAATTTTATATTAATAGTCAGACTTGTATTCAATGTTAATGAGCTCTTCGTAGTCCAAAACAGTGCTGTTCCCCACACACACAAACCAATCAACCATTTAATCTAATATTGACTTTTAATTATTAAAAGTTTAAATCAATTATAAATGCGATGCAAATAATTAATCAAATGATTAAAAGTTAATTATTAAAAAAATATTTCCAATTCAACGAAATAAGCTTTTGAGCAGCTTAAATGAAACAAGGATTTTCTTTTATCCAGTCATTTTTTCAGCGTCAGAATGGCCACGGAGCCTAGACAAGTTTAGCATTGTTTCTACCAGACTCTTATAAATGATTTGTTTGTTTGTGGAGTAATTTTCAAAGTTATGTTTCGTCGATACAGACATTAGCGGTAAAGAGAAAGTGATTTATTGAGTATTGAATGAAAATAATTTATAGAAAGCATCTGTTGTTGTGTTTGTAAGGGAATAGTCAACGAATACAATGACCAATAAATAACTGAAATTAAAGCTATCATATAATTAACTATTTAACCATTTTTGACGTCACTTTAAGCCAAGAATAGCCCGAACTGCTATTTAGTGAATGGCACACCAAGGACTATTTTACTCCTAAATTACAGTCCGGGCAATGATTGCATCCATGAATTCCGGTTTAACTGAAGTAGTCTTATGATGAGCACAATTATTGTGATATACTCTACATATAAGTTATGTACAGTTATCTGCTCTTACTTTCTGCCAATTTATACGTTATCTCAATAGTAGGGTAGGAATAGAGTAATCATTTTTGTGTGCATTCAATGATTCCACTATAAAGTAAACAATCCTTACATTCATTTTGAGTCATTCAAAAGCAGTTCCTTTGAGTTTTGCAAATGTTTTTCTTTTTGAATCCAAGACTCTTGACTTTTATATCAATGCGCTATAAAAGGTTCTACTCTTCTATTATGTTCCATATAGCAGTTTATCCTTGGCTATGATGAGCTAGTAATGGGATCGGGTAATCATAGCGCTAACTCAGTCAAACCCATACTCATTAAATTGGTTTCCCTGAGCGGACTTTGCTTTTATAGCGGCATAAGTTGTCTTTCAAAATAACTCACTTTGTATTTGTATTTCGGTTTGCATTAACTCTCTATAAATTATATTACATATACACAGACTGTCAGCCCTTCAAAAATTATTGACAAACCCCGACCCAATTTTTCAATAAGATACTATTTAATCCATTTGCTTCTATCTACATATTTAACATATTTTCACTCTTCTCAAAAAAAGTCAGTCAAATGCAACAAAATATTAGTAAAATTATTATTTTTTTAAATTTAACATTTTATTGATTATTATTAGAACTTTGCGATTAAATATAAAATTACAACTGAATATCAAACTAGATATAAATAAAAAGCCTGGAAAATTACCAAACGTCCTCAAAACACATTCACAATCGGTGTATTTAATCGAAAGTAGATATCAGTCATAAATAATCCTGGTACTCCTTTTAACTCAAGCACAAATGATTTTTTCAAAATAGTGAGAGTGAGGTAAGTTAACAGTTGGCGAACGAAAAGTGAGTGAGCAATGCAATTACTAAGTAAATAGAAATAATGTCTTAAAATAAAAGAATTGCAAATGTTTTATGTGTTTTGCAATAAATGTTTGGAAATGTGCACATCTTTTCAATTTGTAGGAAATGTTGAAAAAGATATCAAAACTGTTATGAACTGTTCCGCGCCATTTGACGAGTGGGCAACGATGTGCGACCGCATCACCGCTACCTCTACTGGTTGTACAAATGTGTACTAGTACCATTACTTCTTTTGACTCACTGTTTGCTTGACATCGAAATCGTCGGCATATATTGCAAATGCATAGAAGTAGTGATCAGTGATGAGCCAACTTCTAAATGAGTCCGACCTAAGCCTAACTCATCAGAGATGAAGTCTGACTAAGTTTATGGTCTGATGTATGAAACGTTGTTCTGATTGCATGACTGCATATAAATAGCGAAGAATCCAAATGAACGCATGAATAGCCACTTAATCCTCTAAAACTTATGCCCGAATTTCATCCATTTTCACATTGAATTTCATATGACAACAACATTCATGAATTGGCAATTTTGAGCTCTGCATGCCTTACACCTACTTTACACTTATGACTACTTCAACTGCTTTTAGTCATTTTTGAATCAAAGACACGTTAATATCCAAATGACTACAATTCTTTGAAAATTGAGTCGAAATCGTTTTCGATTTATTCATTTGTTTCAAATTTGTTTTAATATTTATATTTTGATTTGCGCATCACTGATCACTTGATGTAAATGGAGAGGGATGTAGTTTTGATGCACTGGTGATACAACAGAATTACAGACTCATCAACGTTGAAGCTGAGCTGATAGGACAGATGGTTGCTCGGTTGCGCCGATTTCTCTTTTTTCGTTCTAAAATACAAATATGACCAAGATGGTTAACTAGGATCAAATTTGCTTTTATTTGAGAGATAAATAAAACTTAATTTGATTAAATTTAAAACAAAATATATTTAAGATGGGCAATTAAATTGTTGCAATTAGAGTTAGCAATTAGCAAACTCTTGGTCGTCTTTATATGAATGTAGTGAGAGTTGGGCCGCATTTCATTTAAGAGACTCAATGTATAGAAGAGTATTATAAATATTGGACCACAATATCTGCGGCATCAGTGCATCAGTGCCTTCACTCAATTAGAAGTGCGCCAAACCTGATCCCTAAGGATTGAAAGTGGAGATGGTATCAGAAAATAGCACTAATGGCCAAAATTGACGTAAAATTATTTCAAAGCCAATACTCTGATTGTATTTTAGTCTTTAAATTTTGATCCGATTTCTCTTTTTATATAAATAAAACTTTATTCGTCTTTTGTTCAACTTTTTAGAAGTGATTCACTTGATCAGTGATGCTCAGAGGGGGCTCCAAAGCAAGTCACTTGTTTAGGTCTTTCCGGACAAAAATATTTGAATGTACAATCAAATGAATATTGCTTTGATTTGATTTAGCATGGTTTTTGATACAAGTTTTGAAAATAGTTCAAATTATCCAATTTTGACTGTATTTGCAACTAAATCGTAAAATTTGAACTCAACCCTCCGTTAAACCCATGGGACAGAAAGCCTTCAATATAAGATTGACATCAAAATCGGTATAATTTAAAAAATTACAGATGTTTTGAATTGACGTTAATTACAGTCGAAAACAAACTGTTATTTATTCAAACAATAATATGAGTCGTTTGATAGATGTTTGATAGAGTGGGTGTTTGGGTGGAGCTCCACATTACTCGATGTTAGCATCATTTGGAATCTCCGGCAGCACACGATTCGCATTATTATTGACATATGTTGTGCTCATCAATGACTTGTTAACCCATCAATATGAGAGCCCTTTACGGCGGTGGAGAGGACACACCAATAATTGTTAGATGAAAATTAGATACTCAGACGAACGCTAAAACCATGAGCTAACCATGGTCATATTGGCTGCAAATTGTTGGCACGTGCGCTCCTATTCTAAAATGATAAGTGTTTGGGTAATGTTCGCCACTACTAGTCCTCAATTGCTTGGATCGTGTGCTCAAAAGGCGTACTATTGTCTGATTATTGAGCGGTGACTACGAAAGCGCAGCTATTGTTATGGTGTGCTGTTGTGAACCTTTCATTGACGCAATTCACGCAAACTTGTTATAAAACATCAAAAATAATAATCGATTCGATTATAATAATTATTTGGATAACAAATTATTCGATAAAATTAGAGGAATCACTATCTCTTCAAAACTTGAATTATTCAAAAACTAATCTTTGAAGTAATCATTACTAATGAATAAAATATAAAACTTGAATAAAATGTTGACTCTGTTGTCGAACATTTGCTTTCAACTTAAAAGTCTTATCTGAATGAATACAGGAAAGAGCTATTGCCAGTCATTCAGAGCCATTGCCAGCCGTTCACAACCATTGCGAGCTATTAGCGGATTTCACTTATGAAATGTCGATAAGTGAGTGAAGTGCTCTTTATGGGGTTCTAAACTACTCATCTCTGGCTCGTCATAATAGACTCTACACTACTCTAATTCCCGAAATGCCTGCGATTCCAACTCTGTTGCAAATATGGTTCCGCCCTTAGGTCACAGATAAAGACTCAGTACTCCATGAGAAATGAATCAACCTTTTTAAATATTGAGCGCAATTCCAATAAACTTCTCTCTCACTAATGAATTTAAATGATCTAATGAACCGATTATACCATTACTCTATGCATTCCATTAAAAGAGAAACAGAGAAAGGGGATATACAAATAGATAGATAAGGGAGAGAAGGAGGTAGGGTAGAGAGAGAGAGAGAGAGAGAGAGAGAGAGAGAGAGAGAGAGAGAGAGAGAGAAAGTTTATTTAAAATCTGAAAATATTCTTTAATAATATTGAAATGAATTCTTTTTCAATTAGAGAATCCAAAGTCCTATTGATTTGAATTCAGAGATGAGTCGACTTTATTCTTGAATTTGAAACTCGAAACAAATCTATGGGGAATATATTGTTCTGAAAAATTCAGGAGTGGCAGTATATGCCAGTGCATGGATGGCTGTGTTTGTGCATTTAGCGACCCAACCCCTCGACTTTAGGAGATTAAGCCCAATCGAGCATCCATAAACATAATTGGTCGGAGTTATTAAAATTTGATGAGCTTTCGTTGAGTAAAGCGTTTTACGATGAATACGATGAATACTCGCTTAATATACCGCTAAATGTACTTTTCATAGACATCAATATTAACCTGATGTTCACTATAGCATGCAAATCATATGCTTTGTCTTCCAAATCAGTCTCCTTTGTCTGTTTAGACTGTTATTCCTGTTCTGTTCATTTTTATTACATCTTTTCTGCATTAAATCATCGATAATCCCCTGGGACAGATTAACAAAATGGATGAATCAACCGAATCAAACATTTCAATGCTATTATCAGTAAAATTATATTATTGAGAGAATTAAGAGTACGACACAAAAGCCATTCTTATAAATTTTAATCAAAATTGAGCTTGATCCAAACTCAGCCTTAAATATGGCTTTGAATGGCAAACAAAACCACTCTAATAAATATAAGCCTGGGATGGGTTTTGTAAGCAAACAGCGCAAACACTGTATGAGTGTACACACAAAGTGTTCTTTAAGGGGTTGCCTTCCATACAGTTCTTAACAGTGTTCCCAACACTTGTCAACACATTTTTGAATTCAGTGTTTGTTATCTTCAATCAATTTAAAGATTGTTTCAGTTTTGTTGATCCAATAAAAAAGAGAGTTAAGTCCATTTAACCCATTTTATGAGTTGCATTAAATTTGTGCTTCAAATGAAGAAATACGAGTTGACTCGTCCGCTAAAAGCATTCTTAAATCACTAAAACAATGTCTTTAGTCGTGTTTTCAGACTCACAGGGAATTCAGTTTAGGATTAAGCGAATGAATAGTGAATAGAATTTTGTGATTCGCGACTATAAATAAATTGTGACCATTAAAGACCAAATTATTTAAGAACAGAGACTTTATTATCCAATTTTCCACTAATTAGAGTATAAGTAAAAGCAAACTAATCATTAATGCGATTAAACGTACATTAATTTAGATTCAGATATCATAATAGTAATAATATATCTAATCATTTGATTACTATTATTAATAGTTTAATACTTATATTACATTTAACTCTAACTCACTTAACACTCAACCCATAAATTGCTAGTTTTGGGTCTCTATCCGCACATCATTTCATTTACTTTTCAATTGATTTTACTCATAATCAGAGCAAATTTTAACGAATATAATTCAAAATAAACTCAATTTCTTTTCTATTCGTTCTTAAAATTATAACTAATTCTTAATTAATTCAATGCTTTTATGATATTTACAAATAAATAAGAATATAATACAAATGTCTGATGAGTTCTAATGGTGAAAGATTCAAATCTATACCAAACCAGAAATTGTGGGCGTCCTTATGGCGGCTGCCGTGGCGGCCGAGGCCACATGACTTCCACTTGATATAAAAGGCGTCGATGTGTGATGGGAAGGGTGGTAGTAATAGGAAGAGAGTGCCGCTTGAAGTGATGCCGCAGCGCTGTCAGCATGGCCAGAACTGTTGTTTGACGATGTGTTAGGATTACCGTTTACATCGTGTGTATGCGGGTGATGATGTCCTGGTGTGGTATGGTACAATATAGGAACAGCGCGTATTCTTTGTGCGGCCGCGTGAGCCATATTCGCCGCTTCTAACTCTGCGGCCAACTGACGCTTCCATTTATTCCGACGATTCTTCAAATTCATTGATAGATCAAAATTACTAATTATTCCTTAACAATTAAATAAGTTGTTAACATGTTAACACTATATTCATATTTTGCACTTATCACGTATTTATATTTGATAGCAAAACTGCTACTAGGCCAAAGTAATCATTTTCAAGAAATAATATTCTATGATATAACTGTTTTAAAATTTATTCTAATTTTTTGAACTGATGAATGCTCATCTAAAAATCAAAGATTACAAATGCTAATTGGTAAATTAGCTATTTCCTATAATTTTTGTGCCATTCTATCAGTTAATGCAAATTCAATAAATATATCAAATATTGGAGTTAGTTATGTGTACAGTGAATCAGATTTATGAGTAATGCAAGAATTGATACCTGAAACCATATTTTGACCTAAAAAGAAATAAAATTTGTTATCAACACCTGCTTTGAGCTCTACTGTCAATAAGACTGACCTGTGTTTCAGTGAGATGAAGAGATGCTGCCAGTCCTGCTCTTTCTGAACTCGAAAGATATCTTTTCATATCGAAAGTTGACTCGAGTTGGAAGACTTGGCTTCTGGTGAAAACAGTTCGGGTCTTCTTTTTCCGTCTGTTATTATTGTTAGTATTGTTGTTTGCATTAATATTTTGCAAGGAGTCTTTAACTCTTGAGGTGTCATTTATTTTATTTTTATGGATTTCAGAGTCTTTTTCAGAACAAGAATCGGATGCGTTGTCGTCATCCATATCAATATCATTGCCATTGTCTGAATGAGAGACATTGCAGTGCCCAACACATGGGGAGGGCGAGAGAGGACTCGAAGCCATTGATCGACTATCACTTCTTTCAGCATAATTATGACTGAGTTTGCTATTAAGCGGTGAAACGGAGCCGTTATTATTGTTGGTTGAAATGCTTCGCTGATTAAACACTAAAAATTTAAATTACTCTTAATTACAATAATTATTTGAGTGCATATGTCGGGGAGGAAGCGCTCATCTGCTCCTCGACATGATTTTGTTGATTGCACATAATTTCAATGCATATAATAAATAAAAGACTGATATGTGCACACATTTCGTGCCTACATCACTTTTGACACTTTTATATCTTTGTAAGAGTACTTTCAAATAATCATGCTCATTCAATCAAATTTAATATTAATTAAATCTACAATGAAGTTGACTCACTCATGTACGATGAGGACTGCCCTCATTTTATTGATGCACAAAAATTATACTTGAAATTTGATAAAATATCATTGAAATACCGATTATTGAATTTTTATGTATTAAAAGCTTCAATGACTTCAATGAAGTGACACTTAATAATACAAAAATACTTTTTCTCCTCGTTATCACAAATCATCTAATTTCTAATTAATAGGTTTTGTAATCATTCAATAAAAGAGTGACAAAAGATACAAAACATTCATATTTAACATTTAATTAAGTTGACAAGTCATTTGTTAAAACTGCTACCTAAATTTATCTAAACTTAATTATTACATTTTGCTAGTAAATAATTATATCCACTCTCACATACAGTTGACATCAACTCATTTAATATCTGCAGTATTACTAACTTATTAGTTATAATATAATGTTTGAGACTTTATGGTATTCATTCAAAAAATAGACGGTATAGGGGTATTACTGAAATAAATAAACTTGTCAAGGAGCAGAACTTTACAAAAATCGAAATTTTTACATCCTTGCTTCGCTCGGAAATAGGATGATAGTTTTGCTGGGTATTTAATGGAATGAGTTGGTCGAGTTTGCCCTAGGGGAACTTGGGCTATACATCTATGTTCTAATATTTTGAATTATATTATTAAAAATGATCAACTTGAAATCTCATCAGCATATCTATTTGATTTTACAAATATTAGTACTTCTCTCTCTCTCTCTCTCTCTCTCTCTCTCTCTCTCTCTCTCTCTCTAAATAATTAAAGTTTAAGATAGTTGATCGATGCAATTGAATTGACATCATATTTATGAGTTAAACTGTAAAGGAAACGCCTTTAATTGAGGAAATTAACACAACGTAATATTAAGAAATGACTATTTGGATGAAATAATGAAACCAAGAATCATTTTTATAATAAAATATAAGTCGATTGAAATTTTCAAATCAAAAAAGTCGTCGACAAATGCCTTCATTTTGTTTGATATCGATTTAAGTGAAAGTTAAATAAAAATGAAATTCAATATATTATTAGTGAATAGCTTTTATCAAATTTATTTCCTATTAAGCCAATCATCACAGGGTGTGTCGGTTGAACCCAAGTATAAATTCGCGATTAATGGTTACTCGAAATGCAATACGAGTCATTTAAATCGAACATTTTAAGATAATAAACAATTGACAATTTTTCAGTTAGGTCAGAATAAATAATAAGAAACCAAAGTACTTTAGCAATGACGCAGGGCTAAAAATGCACCAGTGAACCAATTCTCACTACCTTTCTCATTCCCTTCCATTTCATGGCGAAGGTCAACAAATTCTACAGTTAGTGACAAATTCTAACTCTAACCACACGATCTATAAAATTATTAGTAAATCAATAAATCGAAAATCATAGACAAATAATTGCCATTTGTTTGACTTTCTTTTCACTGATCTTCAAATTTAAAAAAATCAAGAATTAATTAAAATTAACATTAGCATATTTTGCATGCTTAACTCATTTAATTGTTAAATCAGTAAAATGTAAGATTATTGCTAGATAAAACAAATGTGCGAATAGTTTCTAATTGAATTTAATTCAAATTCTTATTGATATCACATTTGGTGCTCACTATAAGTGAATATAATTTTACAAATCAATTAATGAAACCAAAGACAACCATGTGCAAATGACTTTTATCCCAAATTAATGTATAAAAATTCAATAATCAAGTACATCTCATTCTTTCTAGTTCAATTTTAAATAGTTAGCTTTTTAGAAGATCGATTGCAAGATATCTTTTAAAAATTTGGAAATTTATATTAAATTTTATTTGGATCTAAAGGGAAGGAGACAATATTGCAAGATTACATTGATGAAAATTGAATCGAGAGTCTAAAAGTAATTATTTGAATCACAAAACTTGAATTTAAGAGCGAATGTCAGGAAATTTTATAATACATCGTAGATGTTATCAAAACCATAGCTTTCGTTCTCAATAGATATTGTTTTATTGCAAGAGTAAAAAATGTAGTGAAAAGTTGAATGAAAACTATTGGATGAGTGGATTGCATGCATTTGCAACGCAAACATTGCGATAAAAAGTAAGATATAAGTAATCAGTCTTTACCTGAATCTCTGTTCTCACGAAACATGATTTGATGAGCGGATGTGTTGGTATTGGTTGAGTGTCCGTTGCCTACAACACCTGATGTGACGGCCCACGGGTACCAAGGAGTGGGTTTTTTGGGCAGATGATGAGCCGTTGCCGCTAACACTGTGGAAACACTGACTATAGGCTGTTGACGGGATGACAATACGGCTGCTGACAGAGACAGAGGATCGAGTCCTGACTGACAATAACGAAACATTTGACTCTCTGTAAGACAACAAAATCAAATTTTAATCACTTGAAAGCACTTAAAATAATATATTTTCCAAAAGATATGATCATTAGTTAGAAAAGTTATGAACCGATGTTATGGTTGAGGTCCTGTTTGGAGTACTTTGTTTGTGGATCTCCTCTGTTGAGAATA
>JAQGCS010001515.1:0-13487 GCA_034702105.1 Fuscozetes fuscipes | reverse complement strand
AAGAAGAAGCATAAAATCGGTTTCTCGTGTTTTAAACTCTTTCTTATCAATTATTTTCGTGGATTTGAGGTTTGAATTGTATTTATTCCAAACAAATTCAAACAATTTATAAATAATAATCTTAATAGGTCCTTATGCTTTCTGGTGTTCTTCTGCTCAGGATCATTCAAAATGAATTTGAAAAGATTGTAGCAAGCTAATGATATTGAATAAAAGATTATGAAGTGATCAAACATGTTCAAGGGGACCTAGGGGGCGGGTTCGGGTGATGTTTCAAAAAATTTCTAGAGAGGGGATCTAGGGGGTAATTTTTTGAATTTGTCGAAAAAATGATAGTTTTTACAAGACTAAATTTTTATTTCTATAAAAATTCATTACAAATCCAGGGATGCCCAAAGAGGGTAGGGGTCCCTGTTGAGCGAAGCGAGGGGGGAAAATTTTTTCGGTTTTTTTGGCGGCAAATTCAAAAAACTACCCCCCTAAAGCCGAAAAACTTGGGCATCCCTGGACCTAATCTAGTAGAATAATTGAGAACAAGATTGTAGTTCTCCAACACTGGAATTTACAGTGAATAGAATTTGCATAATTGGTATTACATGATGCCTTTCCCATACTTGTTTTCTGCTCATTTGTTTATCTCTTGGTTATCTTTGATGTTTATATGGAAATTTCTACTCACTTCAAAGGAAATTAAATAGATTATTCTATCGATGATAAAATTACCATAACACAAATTAAATGATAATTTTAGTGAATTTGAAAACAACTCACTGACTATTCGTTATGTTGTTTTTGGACATTTAGGTTTAAATTCAGTGATATTTTTAAAGGCTTTCTGTAGACAATCGCGTTATCATTATTTGTAATACTTATCACTGAAAAGCTATAAAACATTTATAATTATAAACTCTATTAAGACTATAGTCTGAAGGCTTTGATTACATTCAGTCGACTACAGTATTATCTTTGATTGTTTGCATCCAATTGTTCGCCAATTTTTGTTAATTGCATCCGATTTGAGACAATGTTAATAACAAAAGCCGCTAATTATACCAAATGTTTATTAATTAATAAAATTAATAAAGAATTGAATAAAGTTTTCAGTATTAACGCCAAGAAATTTCATTTCACTATTGATGGCAAACAAACGGATTCTGGCAAACAATCGGTGAATAAAGTGAGCCTTTCTTAACATTTTTTTCTCAATTTATTGCAATTCTTTCAAAATGTAACCACTTTTGTGGCATTTCTTACCAAATATTCTCAAAATTAGTCCAAAATATTTGTTTTTTACATACGAAAGATATGAAGAATTTTTTTTAGTTAAATGGGAATATTTGCCGTCTTTTCAAATATAAATTTTAATTGTGAGCCATATTTTGATCAGATTTCACGCGATTATCCCGTTGTTGACCACTCATTTGACGCGGTAGTAGTGGGGGCGGGTGGCGCCGGTCTTCGCGCAGCTTTCGGTTTGGTGGAGGAGGGCTTCAAGACTGCAGTGATCAGTAAGCTCTTCCCCACGAGATCTCATACAGTAGCGGCACAGGGTGGTATCAATGCTGCTCTTGGAAATATGGAACCGGATGACTGGAAGTGGCACATGTATGACACAGTGAAGGGATCCGATTGGTTAGGAGATCAGGACGCCATTCACTATATGACACGCGAAGCCCCTAAAGCTGTGGTTGAGTTAGAGAATTATGGAATGCCTTTCAGTCGAACACAGGACGGAAAGATATATCAAAGAGCATTCGGCGGACAATCATATAATTTCGGAAAAGGAGGTCAGGCTCATCGATGCTGTTGTGTCGCTGATAGAACCGGTCATTCATTACTTCATACACTTTATGGTCAATCCTTACGATATGACTGCAAATATTTCATCGAATACTTCGCACTCGACTTACTTATGCAGAACGGAGAGTGTGTCGGAGTCATTGCCATTAATCTCGAAGACGGCACTCTTCACAGGTTTAAAGCAAAAAATACAGTTTTGGCCACTGGTGGCTACGGTCGAGCCTACTTCTCATGTACTTCTGCACATACCTGTACTGGTGACGGAACTGCTATGGTTACTCGCGCAGGACTTCCCAATCAAGACTTAGAGTTCGTTCAATTCCATCCGACCGGTATCTATGGCGCAGGTTGTCTCATAACAGAAGGCTGTCGAGGAGAGGGCGGTTTTCTTATCAACAGTGAAGGCGAACGTTTTATGGAAAGGTATGCACCCGTCGCCAAAGACTTGGCTTCAAGGGATGTCGTCTCACGTTCGATGACAATTGAAATACGAGAGGGTCGGGGCTGTGGTCCTCTCAAAGATCATGTTTACCTTCAGTTACATCACTTACCGGCCGAACAGTTGGCCACTCGTTTGCCGGGAATTTCTGAAACTGCGATGATTTTCGCCGGCGTTGACGTCACTCGAGAGCCAATACCTGTATTGCCAACAGTTCACTATAATATGGGAGGAATTCCCACTAATTTTAAGGGACAAGTTATCACTTATGATGAAAACAATGGCGATGTTATCGTTCCCGGGCTATATGCTGCAGGAGAGTCAGCCTGTGCTTCAGTACACGGCGCCAACAGATTAGGTGCCAACTCTCTCCTCGATTTGGTTGTATTCGGTCGCGCCTGTGCTCATACTATTGCAGAAACTAACAAACCGGGAGAGTCCGTACCAGAGCTTAGAGCCACTTCGGGCGAAGGATCGGTTGCAAATCTGGACAAATTGCGAAATGCCAATGGCTCCACCACTACAGCAGACCTCAGACTTAAAATGCAGAGGTTTATGCAGAGTCACGCCGCTGTCTTCCGCACTGGTGAAAGTCTCAAAGAGGGCTGTTCTAAAGTCGACGAGTGTTACGAAGGAATGTCTGATCTCAAAGTGAGTACACTTTTCCTATTCTTAGAAATATGAGAAAAACTAGTTTCAGTTAAACCCATGAATTAAAAATTATTTTTCCTTTTATTATGAAATTCATATAATTTTGGTTTTTTGTCACTTAAGGTGAAAGACAGGGGACTCGTTTGGAATTCAGACCTAATTGAGACCTTAGAGCTCCAAAACTTAATGCTTAACGCATTGTCGACCATCTATGGCGCAGAGGCTCGTAAAGAGAGTCGGGGCGCACATGCCAGGGAAGACTTCAAAGACAGAGTCGATGAATATGACTACTCAAAGCCATTAGATGGTCAACAGAAACAACCCATTGACCAGCACTGGCGAAAACACACGTTATCTCTCGTTCAAAATGGAAAAGTAAAGCTCTGGTATAGACCTGTCATTGACGAAACATTAGATCAGGAGTGTAATACCGTTCCGCCCGCCCTTAGGTCTTATTAGAGCTGCGGTCAGTATTTATTTGGTTATTTAAAAGTTTTAGTTTTCATCAAAATTCTAATAATTTAAGAAATAAATTGTTTTTAATAATATATCGATATATTGAAGGCACAGAACAAAGAAATACAGTTTTATGAGAAAAAAAAAGTTAATAGTTTATGTATATAAGTATTTCTTCAGAAAATCGGACAATAATTCGAAGTTTAGTTCTTAGGAATAGTTGTTAATTATGACCAGAATTATGCCATTGATTTCGCAAAACATCCGATTTTCGGTTGTACTCAAACACTGAGTTATCAATTGATTCTAATATCGAATTCTAAACTAATCTATAAATTTGATAATAAATTGGATTTTATAACAAATATATCGATTGATATCTCAATCATTAGTGCGTTAAATGAAAACAAAAATAATTCCCGAATTCGAAACCGAATTCAGTTTTAAAAAGAGATAAGAAATATAGAAATTATAGTATTTTTCATTAAAAGCATTGGAAATAAATAATAATAGGATTGTCTGAAAAGCATTAAAATATTAAATATTCGTTCAGTGATTCGATAAAAATAATAATAATATAATATATTTAGTATTTAAATAAGTGATGACTTAGTGTTATCAGTGGTGCTGAGCCTTCTTCTTACGGGCGGCCAACATATCGTAGAATGGGTTGTGACTAATACTAGTTTTAATGCCTTTAACCCATTCGTCTTTTTCCTCTGCCGTCGCCGCAGACATCCGATAAACTGTATGCCGGCCTTCAATGACCTTTCCGTCGGCATCTGTTTTGCAGGCCTTTATTACTTCTGAGGGACCCGACGCTGAAAACAGCTCAAAACAATAGGGTTTGGAAGTTCTTTCGCTGCATTCCCTAATTTGAACATTTTCTAAGGGAATGATACCTCGGGGCTCCTTATCGGTGGTGTACTCGAAATAGTATAGACACTTGTCGTTAAGAATAAACCACCTCCTTTTCCAACTTTTGTATCGACCGCCCTGTTTCCAAAGCCACCCCTCTCTGTCGGGGTTGAAAAAGGTATGCATCAGATCATTTCCGTCGTCTTCTGGTATTTTGAAGGGTTCCTGTTTTATGCTGTCGTACAACGATTGCAATAACTCTTTGGGCAGATCTCCGCCATTATTGATGCCTCTGTTCATTGTTACAAATTTGTCAACAGTTGGCCTGTCTTTGACAGACGGGTTGTGCAGAGCTGTGTTTAACATAATGATGGAGAAACTCAGGACATAACAGGTGTCGGTATTACTGAAAACGCCCGGATTCTGTTGGCAATATCTCGCGGCAAACTTCTCCATCATTCTGTCGATCTTCTGCGCCTCTCCCGGCAATCGAAACGACCACAAGAACTGGCGTAAGGCCTGAACCAGAATAAGATTCGTGAAGTCATGTAATTCGACGAAAGCGTCCAAAACTTTCAAATTAAAGTCAATTTTTTCGCCCAAATAGACGCCAATGGTTGTCTTGTTGAGCCCTTCCCCTTTCAAAAGGAATTGGGCCACTTCCTCCGGAGTGTTATTAACCAATTGGTTGTTAATAAGATATTCGATGCCTTTTTTGGGATCCATATTAAACCTCTTTTTGCCGATTGAAAGCTGTTTGGCTTTTGTATTAACTTTTGTGTCGTCGTTGACCTCCAATTTGGACATCTCTTGTGTGACACACGAAATCTCATCTTTCAATTGTTGAATTTCGGCCATAAGCTCAGCCTTTCGACGCCTGATCTCAGATAACAGGTGCTGTTCTTCAGGCGTCAGATCACTTAAGTTAAAGCCCGAAGAGAACGGATTGCTTGTCGACGAATTGGTGGATCCGCTTCTCATTGTTATAGTCATCGAAGACATCATTACTTTACGATTTGAACAATTGGGTCATTAATCGAACAAATATTTCAAAATATGTCTTTCAATTGAAGTGAAGTCTTAATCACTGGTGAGGTCTGACTCTCGACTGAAATGAAAAGCATTTATTACTAAAACCAAGAATTAATTTCAAACAAAATGTTTTATTTTTGTCTTCAGATTTCAAGTGAAGACAGGACTAGAATTTAATGGTGAGAACAATAAGTTGAAAGACAACTAATAATAGTCTTTGAGAGCACTTCCTGTGAGAACCAGTTCTGTGAGAAGTGTCGGTCAGTCGACCCACAGTTCTCACAATTAATACAATTTAAAGCTTATAATAAAAGATAACAACTTTTGAATATCGCTATCAATACATCAAAATGTCTTCACATCGAGAGCTCAGACCTAAACTCAAAGCAAACAAAAAACTATTATTGTTTTCAGAGTTAAATGAATTGATTTTTCAAAGCAGAGGATGCCTTCGAGCGCTTCCGTTCAGTGATCACAAAAGACACAGAATAGACATTTACTCACTTATCAGATATGCAAATGTCTGGCATTTAAACCAAACTTAAAATCACTAAACATTTAAATTAAATTTTCAATATTTACGAACCTATAGATTGTGTTTACATTTTATCCAATATTCAGGTGTTTTGAGTAAAAGTACACCAAATCCTCATTTCATAAAACAGGACATTAACTAAACGCTCACTAATTAACCACAAAACTAATTGTTTTATTAATCAAATTAATGCTTTAGATATTTAAAATGTTTATTTTAAACCAATTTGATGAAGACTCAAATTTTTTGATCATGGTTTTTAATA
Source organism: Fuscozetes fuscipes (assembly GCA_034702105.1). Taxonomy (NCBI): domain Eukaryota; kingdom Metazoa; phylum Arthropoda; class Arachnida; order Sarcoptiformes; family Ceratozetidae; genus Fuscozetes; species Fuscozetes fuscipes. The sequence continues at coordinate 7,451 of JAQGCS010001515.1, read as the reverse complement.
TGGTGGGTGTAATGAAGTTAACTAATATGAGTCAATCGATCTATTTTTGACTCATTTTATTTACGTTCGCATTGAGTTGTTTTGAATGGCCTTAAAATCAGATCAACTGTTCCTCAATTCGATACAAATATCATGAAATAGCGTTATATCCAATCAGTTATTGTCAGCCCATTACTAATCAAACCCTTTATTGTAAACTCTTATTCCTACAAAACGGTAACTTTGTTTGTGTTTCATTTAACCTATCATTTCATTCATCTCAAAGTCAATACAAAGGGTTTTAGTATTGTGTGTGACTTTTGAAACACATTTTATGAATAGGCCTTTAATTTATATTTCAATGTTTTGATTAACACGTGTTTGTTATTTAAATTGATTGCGATTTTGCTTGGATTTAATCGCATCAAAGATTAGCACAAAACCATTAAACTCAAGATGAAAGTAAAAGTATTGACCCGAAGTAGTCGCGACTACTTGAGGGAAACCAAACACGACATCCATAAAGGTTTTCCTGACTTTCATTTCAAATACCATTAAAATTAATATATTTTTTATCTAATAATTAGTTGAACGCAATTATAGTCCAAATTTACATCCATTTGAAACCAATCGCGAATACAAGAGAGCACTGAATTCAGTCAAATTGAACCGAATGTTCGCCAAACCTTTTATCGGTTCATTGGACGGCCACTCAGACATTTGTCAAACTCTGTCCAAACATCCGACCAAATTATCGACAGTCCTGTCCGGTGCTGTCAATGGAGAGATCAAAATATGGAATATTGTAAACCGAAAGTGTATCCAAACTATTAGTGGTCACAACGGTATTGTCCGCAATCTGTGTGTTCCACTTCACGGACAATACTTCTTTTCATGCGATGACTCCCATATAAAACAGTGGAGTTTCGATGTTTTGGACCAAACTTTTAGTCATTTAGACAACGAATCGCCTCTCATTCAACCCATGAATACCGTTATTTCAAAGACAGTTATTCAAGGAATGGATGTCCAGAGAAGTAAACCATTTTTGATCACTTGTGGAGAAAAAGTAGATCTTTGGGAAGAGACTCGGACTCAGCCTTTGAGGTCATACAAATGGGGAGTCGATAGTATCAATTGTATTAAATTCAATCCAATTGAGACGGATTTATGTATCGGCGCCGCCAGTGATAGAAGTATTCAATTGTTCGATACTCGTAAGGCAGACCCTTTGCGGAAAGTTGTTCTTCATATGAGAACAAATAATATTGCGTGGAATCCGATGGAACCGTTTGTCTTCACGGCTGCTAATGAAGACAGCGATTTGCATACTTTCGATATGAGAAACTTGAGGGCAGCCCTTCAGGTGCATAAGGATCACATCTCGGCTGTCATTGATGTCGAGTACTCTCCAACCGGTAAAGAGTTTGTGAGCGGCAGTTATGACAAAACTATTCGCATATTTGGAGCACAAAATGGAAGGAGCCGTGAAATATATCACACGAAACGAATGCAAAGACTAACTGCTGTTCGTTGGACTCAAGACAACAAATATATTATCTCCAGTTCTGATGAAATGGATATCAGAATATGGAAAGCCTTTGCATCTGAAAAGTTAGGCCCGAAGTCGCACAGAGAGCGCTCGACTTTTGACTATCAGACAAAGATTATAGAAAAATACGAAAATCATCCCGAAATCAAACGAGTGATCCGTCACAGACATGTTCCCAAACATATCTTCAATGGTACGAAAGAGAAACGAGAAATGACTGTTGCAGTCAAGAGGAAAGACGCAAATATTCGCATTCACTCCAAAAAGGGAACCATTGGTTTTGTTTCCGAAAGAACTAAAAGCATTGTTACCGAAGAGAAATAATATTCAATTTATTACATTCTTATCGCTTGAAATATAATTTATTTAAATAAAAATTAATTTCAATCATTTGTTTAATCTATCAATTCATTCAAATTTGAATCATCAGGCTAAACAAAATCACTTGATTATCATAAACTTGAAAATAAGTTAATATTAAAATTTAACCAAAACTTAAACTGTTTAAGATAACTGAATAGATCAATCTAATTATGACCTCGAGATTACTTTATCTCAACTATTCTTTATCTTAATTTTATCTTTTCTTTAACTGAATGAAAAGTAATTGTCTGGCTCAACTCAAATTGAATGATTAGTTACAATTGAGTCACCTCCACACACACACCATACACTATTAATATTTGAAGGAAGTGTGTTATCTTGCAACAGAAAAGATAGCGATGAGATAAGAGGGATGTAGTCATGACAATAAAGTGCTGCACATTTGCGACAAAATAATGATTAAAACACAGAAATGCTTTTATCTTTAAATTTAATGAAAACACTAAATATTGAGAACACATAATATATTAGATTTAATTTAATTGTAGACTAACTTTAGTTTTATTATTATTTTAATGCAAGCGATTCATTGGATAAATTTGTTGCAATATTCAACATAAAACTTAGCAAGAATGACTTATTCGCATTGATTGTAATTACAAACTTAAATGAAAATTGAAATGATAAGGTAAATGTATGGTAAGCCTTCTTTCTTATTGTTTTTTGCATGCGGTATGTGAGAGTGAACCCTCACACAATATCTTGTAAATGCTACCAAATTTTGTAACATTTTTTCATTGTTTATATTCTATCGTTTTATTATTTAAAGTAAGCATTTACAGGTTAGATAAGACTAGTTAAGACTAGATAATTAAAAGTAGTTCTTACCCATTTACATTGTTAATTCCAAGATTTACTAGACTTACAAGAACACTTACAAGATTTTATGTGAAGGTTCACTATCACTAAGATTTAGTTTTGCTAGTTCAAAAAGGCGTCACTTTACCCAAATGTCTTCATATGAAGGAGGTCATTTTCATTTGAGTTTGTAATTTATAAATTGCTACTCTAAAGCCGTTTTATAAATTGTTTTCAACTAATTATTTGTGCTCTTGGAAGATTTTTGAACAAAAGGAATTAGTTAGAAATGAATAGTTTGGTTCAAAATTGGACTTCAAATCCTACGATAAGACTTTGTTTTGAATTAATCAAAACTAAATATTTTCGTAAAAGTATTTCCATAAGAAGGTTGAGTCCATTATCGTCGCAGAATATTTTCAGAACCAATAAATTAAATTCTGTCCCTTTGTTCCGATCCTATTCTCAATTCAATGGTAAGTAATTATTTTTGTGAACCTTTCAAAGATGAATGTAATGAACAAATATTTTTCTCATTATTCAACTCAAGAATCTCTATTAAAAATAAGTGGTGAAGTGGAGTCAGCACTAATCGAGAAGCGGCCTGTCGTAGCCCTCGAGTCTACCATAATAACTCATGGAATGCCATATCCCGTCAATTTACAGTTAGTCTAAATTTTATTTTGAATCGGAAACCACTCTACCTATACTCAGATCAATATTTTATACAAACGATATTCAAATCAAATGACTCATTAGAATAGTGAATACAATCAAAAATAATTGAGCGCTCGTTATATTGATTTTGCAAACAAAACATTCTAAACTCTTTTTAAGTATTTTTTTATGGCATTTGTGTGCACTCTTCTAGAAGGCTATGAAAGTAAAGCTAATTAAAGGCAGACATACTTAAGTAATAGTGTCTACTTTGTAATTTAATTAATGTACCAGAATACTTACGAATAATTTGCATTCAAATTTTGTATCACTGATGAAATAAAATCATTTAAATATATAGTAAAACTACTCATTAGGTACACAGTCATTAGACGAAACCTCTCATTAAGACCAAGATGCACCAAATGATCATTTAGCATGTAATTTCACCTCTCATTAGGCGAATTCTCTCAATAAGGCAAAGAATTTTGTGAAAAATAGTTTGTGTTTTCAGAAGTGCGCAGAAAGTGGAAGAAATTATTCGCTCAGAAGGAGTGATCGCCGCCACAATCGCTGTAATTAACGGACAAATATGTGTCGGACTCGATGACAAACAATTGGCTTTTTTGGCGAAAGGTATTCAATCCATCGATAGATATAAAATTGATTTAAATAAGAATAGTAATGAGTAATGAGATAAAGCTTTGATCGAATCCAAGAGAGGTCTGACATTTGATTTGTTATAATGTCGTTCAAAATCAATAAAGTCTTACAAATTAGACGAATAACTTGTTTCGAAGTATTTGAAGGAAAAAGTTTTATGTTTAGAACATTGAATAAATTGATTGGACGCTAAACGTGTGAACAGAATTGAATTAAACTGTTGTTAGAGACTAAGCAATGCATTCCTCGAACTGAAGCCAAACAAAAGTCAAATAAAGTCGATAACTGTCTGCTCTTTAGAGTAGTGTTTTTTCAGTATTTCATTATATCATTTGAAATGAAAGTTTGACACAAACCCTGTTTATAATAATTCCAAAACTAATTGATTTGTGGTCTATTATTATCAATTGTTTGGACAGAGAGTCAAAGCGGAACACTCACAAAAATATCTCGTTCTGATCTTCCGGTTGTCGTTTCGAATAGAACTTCGGGCGGAACAACAGTGAGTGCAACTTCACTAATAGCTAACCGCTGCGGAATCGATATATTCGTGACCGGAGGTATTGGTGGTGTTCATCGAGGAGCAGAGCATAGTCTAGACATTAGTACAGATCTGACTGAGTTGGGTCGAACACCAATCACAGTGGTCTGCGCCGGAGTCAAATCAATACTTGATATACCAAAGACCCTGGAATTCCTGGAAACACAAGGAGTTTGTGTTATGGTCTATAATGGCGACAAAGTTAATGGAGGAAAAGTGGAATTCCCCGCTTTTTTCAGTCGTAAAAGTGGATCTCAAATATTAAATAATATCGAAAGTATAGAAAAGGCCGCAAATGTTGTATTTGAACGAAAAAGAATAGGACTCGAGTCAGGAATTGTGATCGCAGTTCCCATTCCGGAAGCAAATCAATCGATCGGTGAATCAGTCAATAAAGCAATAAATGAAGCCCTGAATGAACTTCAGTATAGATCTGAATATTTTCAAAATATTTAATTTTAAGACAAAATATTTTCCCTTTGAATAGAATGAAAGGCATTGTCGGAAAAGAAGTCACACCATATGTCTTAGAAAGAGTTAACCAATTAAGTGATGGCAGTTCTCTCAAAGCAAATATAGCCCTCATTGAGAATAACGCCAGAATTGGCGCCAAAATAGCCGTACAATACCAGAGACTAATGGCCCGATCAACAGACCAATCGGTCAATACATCAAACAGTTTACACAACGTTTTCAAAGATTCAAAGATCACTAATGGAAGCAATTCTTCTCCTAATTTATCGAAAGCTACCAAACAATCGAAACCGGAACCCATACCTAAAGGCAGATATGGGCTGATTGGGCACAACAACAATCAATCAGAACAGTTGAGTCCTGTCCGTTGTTTCGATCCAATCACCCGTTCTATTGTTTTCTAATAATATCTCTTTTTTGGGGTCTGTTCTTCCAAATGGTTTGACGTTTAGGTAGTGATCGGAGGATCGATATATGACATCATAGCGAACGCTGACTCCCAATCATTAAATGTGAGTCAATTTGATTGCATTCAACTCTTTTATTGTTTAACTATTTATAAATATAAAGAAACAAATTAACAATGCTTTTGATCGCACTGTTAGTTCATCTCTGGATTCGATCCAAACCATCGAAACACTCAATCTTTATTACACTTTGAACAATGATCTCAGATTAGAACAAATAAATCAGTAATTAGCCTCTAAATTAATTTGATTAAAACAAATTGATAGCTACTGACTGCCCTGGCTGATTAATCATTGAAATTTGATTGACCGTGGTTCAGAATGCTAATTCTTTTGTTGGTTTAATTTTCAGACAAATATGCTTTGAATTGTTGGTTAGGGGCAGATTTTTTAGACGTTTTCATTCTGTGTTAATAATTGATAATCTTTTTGTTCGAAACACTTCTTTCAGTTCTTAAGAATTCTTCAGAGCCTCACAATTAATCATTTGATTGAATTTCTTTTTGGCATTCAGTTCACAGAATATATTAAGTGAATGAATATATTTTGAATCACAAAAGGATTCTGTTTTTCATTCATGTCTTTCGAACTTAAAGTTTTATGTTAGGCTTAAATCAAATTCTCGGTCTGTGAATAGACTTCCATCTTTGAAAAAAGAGAAGCGGTGTTCAGGGATCAGGTGCACAATGCCTCATACATTAAGGAGTGCATAACCCGTGGGAAGGGATAGAGAATAGTGGAGCAGAGATTTGCCCGTAATCTGAATTTTTGTACTCTTCAGGGAATCGTAAACTAATAGAAATGGAGACCAGAATGAGTGCAATACGTTGTGATCGCTATTAATTTGGGCAATACTTGCATTAGTTTTATTGCACAATATATTTATATATAATTATTGGTGTTTTAGATTACATTTCGATAATTTCAATTTTTATTAGTCTTTAACACATAGACTTGAATAGAGATGAGTAGAAAAGTGAGTCTTCATAACAGAAACCAATTTTATAGAAGAGTTTGCAATACTTTGGAAGTGAAAAATCGATTTTCTCTCTCTTTTGATCCAAAAGTATTCGATAGAAAATGAATGTTAAAACATATAACGGCTTCACTTCTGATCATAACATCACTGAAAATAGGCTTCTCTTATAAATAAGTTATTATTTCGACTAAGAGATAGATTTGACTAAGTGTAGACTCTTCGAATTGGGTGAAAACCTGTGCCTAATATTAACTAACTGTCAGTCCCTTACTATTGGTATAAAAGTGCTGTTTATTGAATTAGTCAATAGATTTCATTATATTTTTATGCATTTATGTCGAAGAGTCCATACTTTATATGAATATGTGATCAGCTATTGATTGAACTGGAAATTTGATTATCATATGGTATTCAATATAAAGCATATACTGTCATCCGTGTCCTCCTTTCTCACAAACTCTTATTTGTGGATTCGCTTAACCATAAAATATTTGAAATACTTTATATTGAGTCGAAATCAAGATATTATGTGATTCTTATGATTATGTGATACTTCACTTTTGTTGACAAATACAGTATTTTGCTCTTGACTTTTCTGCTTTCATAAAATGAAATTTACAGCATTGCACAGCTCATACAATGACTTTATACATTTAGAGCACTTTTGCTCGCAATGGTAGAGTCGCTCGTTTGCACACATGTCAGTCATGCGGTGGTTCGAGAGAACGAGTAAATCATTGTGTAAATTTCATTTTCTGGAAATACAAAAGTCAAGAGCAAAATACTGTATATTTTTATTTTTGTCGACAATTCAAGAGCTTAAAGCACTTGATTTGTACAATGTTGTGTTTAGCCACAACCGTGCTCTTTTATTCAATTGTACAGTAAAGCGCACGAACTGCGAAACGGCCGAATGAGATACAGTTTAAGCTCTTTATAGAAAGAATTTTATTCGAT
>JAQGCS010001514.1:0-13492 GCA_034702105.1 Fuscozetes fuscipes | reverse complement strand
CCCCCCCCTCCAGCGAGTCAGAGAAATACACCCCCTATACCACCTGATTTTTTGGTCCGAGGGACCCCCCCCCCTGAGGTCGGGTACCTTGGGCACCCCTGGTGAAAGATAATTTAATTTCTTTCAATGTTGATTTTTTTAATTCAACATTATTAATAGTATTGATTAATTTGTCTAGTTTATATTTCTAAATAATTGAATTAATAATAAAGAGTGAAATCGATCTGGGTGGTTATCATCGATAGTAAAAGAAGAAAATTCGACGACATTTCACTGGAATTGTTATAATAAATATTTGGTAAACATTAATAAATGATAAGAATTATTGTTATTATTAGAGATAATTCTCTTATGAAATAAAAGTATTGAAAAAATTATCGATTCCTCAAACAAACAAACAAATAAATTCTTAAGAAATTGTATATAAATTCTAATGAAAATTGGATGCAATTCGATATCAACAATGAAGACCCGGATTAATAAATTATATAAAAGTTTAAGGAATTGGTTTAGATTTCAACAGATTCTTAGAGTTTCTTAAAAGAAAAGGTAAACAAATTATTATTATTACACTATTATTAAAAATAATATTTGTTCTCTAATTTCAGTTAATTTCGAACATCCATTAGAATGAGAACTAAATCGACTTCAGCTTTGTTTGTGTTAATGATCTTGGTGTTAGTCACACTCTGCCGAGCATTACCTGTTGAAGAACCAAATGATTTGGACCAGTTCTTAGCCAATATCAACGGAGCTACATGTTTCTCCTCAGATAATAAGCCGGAACAGAATGAGGTCACTAATTATGACTACTGTTTCAATGTATGCGTTAACCGCAATGGAGTTCAAGTCTGTTATCAAAAGTGTGGATATTCAGCAAATGAACCGATAGTTGGAAAGACATATATGGATGACAAATGCAAAATGAGAAAGATATGTGAAATGGACGATAAACATGGTTGGACAAACTGCCGATGGGAATGTGTTTAATTTGCACATTTCATCCTCTAATTCGAAAGTTAGTTCAATTATAGTCAAACCTGGTTAAAAATCCCCCTCTTTATAATCCCTCACTTTCATCACTTTGAAAATAATGTAAAAGTAACCTTGTTATACTCCCTAACTCTTTATTATCCCTGAACTTCTCTGATCCAAACCGAGGATTATATCCAGGTTCGACTGTATTCTGAATATTTTATATTCCCAAAGCACCTATCTAATGTTCAAGTCAATGAATTCTTTGAACTTTTATAAACTTTTAATAGTTTTAAGAATAAACTGAATTAAATTGTGGATACTTTTGGCTAATTTCCAAATATTTTATTAGACATACATTTAATTTGAAAGCTTATAACAAACTTACAAACGATTAAAGCGAATACAATAACAAGTTTTCGGTAAAATTGAAACAAATGTTAACAAATTTTAATATAATTTTGATGTGAGGAATAGCCAAGGATGTCATCATAAGTTTGATAACTTGGATGCATTCGGCAGATTTGAAAATTTTCTGAATGAATTATATAATATAAGCTCAGAATAATGTGTGGACTCACAGAACCTTCACTGTGAAGCAAAATAGAGTGGAATTTAGAAAAATTAAAAGTGATTTGTGTGTAAAACAATTATATCTCAAAAGAGTTATTCTTAACATTTATTTTGGTGATCACTTGTAAATTCTCGTTTACTAAGGAAAACCTTGATCTCAAGGCTGGGCTCCAAATATCAAGAGTTGTGGTAATCGTCAGTTAGACCACTGATAGCGTCATTTTTATTACGTTCGGACAAATCGTTTCCGAACTCGTCTTCTATTTCTATTTTGATATCACTTTTAGCCGATTCTCTGCTTTTACTCCTTTGAATGTCTACTAGTTTTTTGGTTTTCTCTTCTCTACTCATGCGTTGAACACCACTGAGACCAGTGCTGGTGCTGGTGGTAGTTGTTGTGCCAATTGATTGCTTATCAATATTCTCGATATCAATAATTTGTTCGTCACTTGACTTAATGTACGGCACATCACTTTCTCTAAGACTTCTAAAGCTCTCGATGTGAGACATACCTCTCGAATGGGTTTCTATTTCAATGATTTCTTCACTTCTGTTTTGTTTGATTAATTTCCTCACATTTTGTCGATCTTTGGATTTGTGTCGTTTTTCATCCCTTTCTTTAGACTTTGATTTTGGATCTCTATCTCTGTGTTTATCTGATTTGTATCTCAACTCATCTCTTGATTTATCTCTTTTTTCTTCGCTCTCTTTTGGCTTTTTCTCAGTTTTTTCGGTCGATTTTTTTGGGTCCTTCTCTTCGCGAACCACTTCTTTAGATTTAGAGATGTTTTGTCTCTTATTTAGAGAATCCTTAACCTCTTTGGGTTTCAACTCCTTTTCGCGTTTATTTTTGGACTCCTTTTCCTCTTTAGATTTGAGAAAGTTTTCCACTTTTGTTTTGAACTCTTTTTTCTCGTTTTCTTTGATTTTAGACTCCTTTTCCTCTTTAGATTTGAGAGAATTTTCCACTTCTGTTTTGGACTCTTTTTTCTCTTCAGATTTAGATTTGTGGTCATCTCTGTGTTTGGATATGTGTTTAGACTCTTCCTTTTCCTTAGACTTAGATCTGTCCCTATCTTTGGATTTATCCCTTTTGTCCCTATCTTTGGATTTGTCTTTAGGCCTGTCTTTAGGTTTTGTGTCGCTTTCGTCACAAATTTTAATTTGTGTTTCATTTTTCGATTCAATGAGTTGTAAGTCGTCTTCGACTGTCTTTCGATCGTTTTCTATGTTTTCAATGATTTTTTCATCCAATGCTTGCGTTTCGTCTTTGACTTCGTTATCACTAATTTTGTGATCCTTTCGATCCTTTTCTTTATCTTCGCTTTTATCGTCTTTTGCTTTAGTTTTGTTGTCTTTTTCTTGTTTGTGTCTCAACCTGTTGTCCTCCCTCTCCTTCTTAGCCCTTTCCTCTGCCTCTTTCTTTTGTTCCTTTTCTCTTTTCTTGTTCTCCTCTCTAAGCCTCTTCTCCTCCCTTTCCTTCTCTTTTCTTTCCTTTTCCTTAAGTTTCTTCTCTTCCTTTTCCTTCAATTTTTTGTCTTTTGGTTTCAAAGTTTCATTTTCTTCGTTCACTTCGACGACAGTTTCCTCCAAATGTTTGTCATCTTTTGAATCTTTGACTTCTATGTGATTAACATCGATGTCGTCAATAGTGCCACCGTTCACTTCAATACTAACTTGCTGAAATGATTTTTGACTTGGGTTCTCCTTTCCCAAAATCTTATCCTTTTTAGCCTTAATTTTTGACTCTTCTTTAATGAGTTTGTCTTCAATTTCTTTGCGTTTCTTTTCAAACCTTTGGGCCTTTTCTCTCTCTTTTTTCTCTAACTTTTCTTCGATTTCTTTTTGTTTTTGTTGTTTTAATTTTTCTTTCTTTTCAATATTTTCGCGTTTCTTTCTGTCCTTTTCGGACTCAAAGCCCATTAAAATCGTGAAATGATCTGAAATCACTTCAAATACGAAAAATAGAAAATTTATTGAATTTCAAAATAAAATGTCAGCAAAAGTTCTAAGATTTCAAATGAAAAAAGGGTTTGATATTAGATTTGATATATAATTGATTAGTTCACGAAAAAACAAATCATATATATTGAAAATCTTAACATTAAATAAAATATATATTAAATTTGAGTGAAAATGTGTGTAATTTGCCCCGACCCTACTTCATTCAATTTAAATTCTAGAGTAGTAAATGCTGGATTTTTTTTTAACAAGGTCTAAGTTTTTTTTGAATGTATAAATGATTTGTGATAAAATTATTGTGTCTCACCATTGAAAGCGTTGGTATCAATCTTTGCGTTTTCCACTGTTTTGGACACTTCTTTCATTTTGTGGTCGTCCTCCGCTTTCTTCACTTCTTCTTTCTGTTTCTTAGTTTCCTTTTCTTCTTGAGTGAGGCCTTCATTAGAATCATATTTAGCGCTTACGTCTGTGTCATCAATGGATGAGCTATTTGTCATCTCTCGTTCCATAGCGAATATAGCCCTGAGCTTTTGTCTCCAAGTTGGTTTTCCAGCTTCAAATGATACCTGTTTACTCATTCGCGTTACTTCCAGTTTTTCAACTCTTTGCAGCACTGATCATGGTAGAATTATGGCTGAAATTTTGCTAAATATTGAGAAAGTTGCACAAATACCTGGGACTAAATTGTTAGTTTGAGCATCCAATTCTTCGACTTTGATTTTGTTTAAATGATTTCTGAATACTTTTGTAATTTTCTTTCTGATGGCATCGGCTTCTATTTCTTGTTTGGTTCTGGGAATTCGACATCGAAATAGACAGCACAACACAATCACTGAAATCGAATCGATTGTATAATTTTATTTCTTAACCAAAAGAACAAACCTATCGCTAGTCCTGAAAAAAGTCCGGAGAAGATTATGTGCCAGACTTTGAACACTCCGATTACATGTTGTTCGAGCCACGGCTCTTCGGGGATCGACTCTTTTGGTCTCTCTTCGCATGGTGGTAACTGAAACAGTCATATATTACAATAATACATACTTTCAAACATTAAATTAAATGATTTCTTGGTATTTACAAAATACACTCATTTTCTTTTAAGTGCCATTTGTGACAACTCAACTCAACTCTACAAGATCAACAAAATTTAATTCCGAAAAATTTTATAAACATCAAGTACAATTGTACTATTAGTATCAACTAACCATTTATATCAAGCAATTCACTGTTCCCATTATTGTTGCTCTTAGAGGAAAGTGTTTTATGAAATAAATGCCAAGAATAACATTTGTGAAGGCATCGAATTCAAAACTCAAAAGAATGAGTAATGAAAATTAAGTTAAACCTGAGTGGAGTTGTCGGCAGCAGAACACCAGTAGTTCAGAAGAATCAGTTGAGAGACAAATAATACAACAGTTTCTTTATTTATCATAATTGATGAGAGAATTGATTTAAAATTAATAATATGCTTATTACTATCAATATTAACAAGGTGAGACAATTGAAAACAAACGAGTTTTAATTGATTTGTTTGGACGACAATGAAAAACATTGTGTCTAACAGTTAACAAAAGAATGACATTTGATTATTATGTTTGAGATGAGGTAGTCGTCGAAGGCTTGGACTCATTTAAACGGATGGGCGGACACACAAATAGACTGTCCATTCATTCACTTGAATTATGTTTAGTTTGTTGTCGGAAATTACAATAAATTTTAATAACTCTTTTGCTCACAATTGGAGTAAAAGTGGTTTTAATTAATTAAATATTTGTTTGAATAACAAATTGATTATAAAAATATAACAAATTGTATTTGAATTAATCAAAAATATATATCAAATGTTTTACTTCAACTTTAAAATGAACTATGAATCAAATATATAGTAATTTACAGAATATTTGTCATATTTCAGGTCAGGAATATTCTGTGCTTATTCTCATCTTAGGAGTATTGTTTACACACAGACAACACTAGAAACAGAACTCCGGCTGTGAATGAATTAATAAAAATAATGTTGTGTTTGACAATTCTGTACTGCAATTGCATGACTAGTACTAAAAGACTGGCATCTAATGCAGATGTTAGGCCAACCATAAGGATCACCACTGATGAAGAAGAGACTATTTTACTCTATTGTATGTGTACTCCACCCAAACCTATTCATTAATTATTGACTAATACACTATAGACAGGGAGAGGAATAGGAGAGAGAGAGAGAGAGAGAGAGAGAGAGAGAGAGAGAGAGAGGGAGAGAGAGAGAGAGAGAGAAAGTGGCGTAAACTCCAAACACAATATTCTTTTGTAAGGTAATGTAATTTTAATCTAATTCTCCAACAAATTAATTATGGAACTAATGATGGCTTCAAATTGAAATTAATGCAAATTTTCTCCAAATATTGGCCTTGATTAATCATTTATTTTATGGATAATTTTTTTAATGCAGTTTTAATTAATGTTGTGTTTCATCGGAAACGTATTCCCAAAGCATATGACAATAGGATTGAGTTTTGTGTTACACCACTGCTTATTGATTAAACACACAATTCTCAAACCAGTAAAGACACAAATATTCATATGTAGGTTGAGTTGGAATTTGCATCTAAAGGGCTTTCCAAACATTTCATCAGTTAAGGGATGGGCAGTAATTGTGTCCTTATCAATTCTTAGAATTGTTATGTTAATTTTTCAAGAAATGGAAGGAACTTTCATTAAACTTCTGAGAAACTTAACCCAGTTGGGAATTTTCTAAGTATCCATAATTTTATTCTTATTAGTAAGCTGAACTTTTTTTTCATCAACCCTGGTAATAAAGGCTTTACGAAAGAATAGAGCAAAATATTTGTAATTTCTATCAAATATTTAATTCAAACACATATTTATCCTTAAATGCGAAGACATTTCGTAATGTTTAGTGCTTTTATAGATAATAAAAACATTAAAGGCTTGTATTCAAAATTTGGGCTTAATTTATATAATGTGTTCCCAATATATAAAACTCGACTCTTAGTGTCTATCGTTTGAGAAGTTCCTCAAAATATTTGATCAAAAACTACTTAATATAAGCAATGTTTACATTTAATTAACTGAGAGATATTAGTTCGGGTAATAAACTCTTTATTAGACAACAGAATGGGTTTATGTTATGTCACAACTCATGTGTATATTTGAAACTCCTTTTAATTAATTAATTTAAAGTGAAATGCAATTCAATTAATGACTTCTTTTATTAGACGAAAGCATATAAACATTGAAATAATAATTTATTTATAAAATATTTGTTTAAAAAATGGAAATAAATGAAAAGTTTTATAATCACTAAAGAATTTAATATCTTTTTGTGAAACTTTTTGAAACAAATCAGAAAATGAAGTAAATGTTTATAATGGGATCAAAATCAAAGTGAAAGAGAGGGTCAAAGCAAACAACGAGACAATATATGTATTGGTGTCTGAAGTGGTTGTCTCCTGAGTCGAAACGTCCGTTTGTGTGTTATCTTTGTTTCCTTGTTGTGGGCCTACAGTCTCGACAACAGCTGTACGAAAGCAATCGACGAACAAATCCTGGGGACCACTGTTTCTGCACTGAAATCAAAGAGAGTTAAAATGTTTTGGAGAAAGTTTGAAACTGACCTCGTATGTCGAATAAATGTTGCCTCGCTTATCGATAAGAGGTAAATAGCAGTACTTGGGTCTGCCTCCAATGTTGAAGAGCACCAGATGTCCGGATACCATGTCTTTTGTGGGCTTATCGTATACGTGAACGATATCATCGATTTGCGCGAAAAGCGAGTCATCGAGCAATTGATCGAATTTCAGGGAAAGGCACTGTTCTTTCGAACAGTCATGAATCCTGCTCCTGTCCTCCAATGGCTCATAAATGAAGTAATTACTCTTGTTCGATTTGTCAAACACATGGAAGTAATCAGCATTAAACATTTCATAGTCTTTGTCTGTTTTCGTCTTAAATATGACAAATTGTGGGTAAAACTTAGTTTCGATGTCCGTTATTGCCTTTTGTGATCCCTCATCGACGACACACTTGTTTATGAATCCCGGCTTAGTTTCCTATCAATCAATAAATGAATAGGTATTTGAATGGGTTTCAATTAAATTCAATTTATATTTTACCACAAATGTGGTGGTACAGTCAAAGACCTTGCCAGGATCCCTGGTTCGATAATCCATGAAAAATCCATATCTATGAACAGTATTATTGTCTGCATCGGAGTTTTTGGTCGAATTTTCAACCATTTGAATGGTTAAGTCATAATAAGGAGAGGCACCCCCATCCACTCGAAAGTTCCACTCAGCACCGGCTCTGTTGTACATCACATAACTACCGTTTCCATCGTCTTTAAGTGTGAATTTGCGGTACATTCCAAGACCTTTGTAAGTGTCATTAGGTTTGATGAGTGAACACCAGTCAGTGCCGTCTTTTGAGGACTCCTCACATCTGATTGATGTCAAACTCAGCGCAAAAACAAGAATTGGAATCACTTTCGAAGACATTTGAAAAACTTTTAGTTATTTGGTATTCGATTGCAATCAAAATGAAATCAAATAATGTTTTCATAAAACTATACTTTAATTGCTTTAATTCTAAATCACTTTTCACGTGATTTGCAGCAAAATATTAGACACAATATTCGACAAAAATAAATTGGATTCACGCGACAGATGTATTGTATGACTATTAAGTCTCCCACCACTGAAATGTTATATAAGAATCAATTTCAAGCGCGAGGCATTGATTTTAACTGAATTTGGATTAAAATAGTGTTTGAAATGGGAAAACATTTGATGCTTTTGTTAATAGAATTCAATTGCATTTTGAAAATTGTACTATATTTTTGACATAACTAGTCTAATGCAAATTCGGTTAATAAGAGGCTCGCGCTTGAAATTGATTCTTGTATAACATTTCAGTGCTCGAGGGACTTAATAGTCATACAATATATACAATTCATGTATCGATTTGTGTCGTTTGAATTTATATCTCAATTTTTAGTACAATTTTCATTAAATTTTGTTTTCATACAAAAGTATTGTCTCAATGGTAGTCTTAGATCTGGGTAAATTCAATTTGAAAGTCAAACAAAGCATAGTAACTTCAAATTGTTTTCACTAAATTCTTTAGTTTTACTGCTGTCAATGATTGTGTCAATCAGTGGACAGTCGAAAACAAGTCGAAAGCATTTTTGTGAAGCATTGGAAATGAATGATAACAAAATTGATTACACTCTGAATATACCGCAAAGAAAGAAATTTGATAACTATATTGTTATCAGTGGCCTGGTTTGGAAAATACAATATGAGGCCTCACCAATGACTGGCTCCAATTCTTCGGCACTAAGCAATCAAAAAGTGGTCAGATTTATACGGGATGTGGGATATAAATTAGTGACTCCAGAATTTTTGGATCGTAATTATAGCTGTGCTTTTGGAGTCAAATATAGAGACGATACAACAATACACTTTATGGCCGGGGTCACTGTCAGTATTATAATTGAATTGAATAACTAATCGACAAGTTATTGATCTTTGCTTATATTAGTTGGATTACAAAAGAGTATTTACAATGCGAGATCCCATCAAAGAAGAACCTAAATCGACGACATATATCATTCCAGAAATGTCATCGGATGGTACAACTGTCCAGGTCAGAGATTTAAAATTCGTTCAAGAAATCAACATTACATTCAATCGAATCAATTTTAAACCTCAAACGGCGTTCAATACGATGTCAAACATCGATAACTTTGCTGTCATTTTCATCGAAACCCAAACTGATGACAAAACAAATGATAGATATCGCTCCAGAATTCAGGTCTACAGTATTCCAGACATCGAAAATGAGGACTGGTATAACCAAACTTTGAATGAACCGAGGAAAGTCCCGAAGCCTATACCAGATATCGCCTCCAAATACTTTATTAAAGGAGTTTTTCCCATTGAAATGACTGATTCTAACAATGGAAGTATAATTCTAATTGAAATGTGTTCTTTCAATAGTATTCCTTGCAATAGAACTGTAAGTTACCACTACTGTATAGTCGCTGACAATGAGATCAATGCGACAGAAGAGGGAAAACCAGTTAATTACCATTAGTTTTACAATTGAATGCAATGTTAATCCAATTATTTTCTTATGTCAGTGTCATTCAAATAATCTCAAACTTGTGTACGACTGTTCCAAATGGAAAATCAGTTCAATTCCTGTTCAAGACATCACTGAAACTGAAGAAAGTTCTAAACCTGAAGTTACAACACCCTCTCCTGCTGAAAATGAGAGGGCATGGTCTTCTGTTCTGATTCTTGTGATTATAGTTGTAATTTTGATAATAATATTATTGTCTGTAATATTTTACTGCTCGCGAATCAAAGCCAAAAATGCTGAAGAAAGTGGTGCCACTGGAACAGGAGGTGAAAGTGCTCCGAGTGAGTCAATTATGATTTGTTTGCAATCACTAATCAAATTGAATTATCAGAAACGCCGTCAACACTTTCTACGGTGAGTGCCCGCAGTAAAGATGACACCTCAGTTGCTGTCAAACCATCTCCAATAGCATCGCCTTCAAAGATGTCCACAATAAGTACCCGAACCAACTAATCCTTTGACTAATATTTTTTCATAAAATATTTCAATTATTTAATAGTAGTTTTAAATAAAAAGCTTAATAAAACACAAGATTTGAAGTTTACTTTACTTTCCATCAATAAAATGAATTTTTTTTATTATTTTAATATTTATTTTTGCGAAACATTCAAAACTTAACATTAAATTCAATTTATAATTATTTAATCGATTTTCGAATACAATTAATTACTGTACAAAAAGTTATCAAATAATTAATAAAAGAAAAACTTTACAAAAACTAATTCAAAACCGAAAGCAATGAATAATTTAATGCCGCGAATGGACTGAAGAGGCCGCAGAAGTGGGCGGTTCCAGCATTGTTGGCATTGTTTGCATTGCTTTCTGAGGTGAATTCGATTGTCTTTGGGATGATTTAAGAATTTGTGTCTTATTTGTTGCAATGATATGAGCGGATGCCGTCAGTGTAGATGTGCTGTTGTTTTCTGAGGACTGAAGGCTATCACATTGAGTCTCGTCTTCGCCATTCCTACAGTCAACGCCTCCATCACAACGCCAATTGGGAGGAATACATCGGTGATTACTGCATCGGAACCAACCTTCAGGACAGGGTGTGGCCGCACAGCGCTCGGGATTCTGAGATAATATAAAATAATTATGAATTACCCATAAATAGATTGAAGTGAAGGCAGTGAGTGATAGACTCACTTCATCCGATTTGTCTCCGCAGTCATCGCTTCCATCACATAACTAATGCATAAAATCAATACATTTTGAGTTTAGTTTATGTTTAATCATAAACTGGAACTATAAGTCATACCCAATGAGGGTGTGCGCATATATTTGTCTCTTCACAGCTGAAGAAGTCAGGTGGACAGGTTACGTTACGTGGACAAGGAGTTGGGTGGCGTTCATCTGTTGCTGACCCATCTTTACAGTCAATGACACCGTTGCAGACGGCGCTGATTGGAATGCATCTGAATATTGAGAAGTTGGACACAAATTATTATATTACTAAAAATAGTGAGAGTATGTGACCTGTTGTCAGCGCACCGAAACCAGTCGTCGGGACAGTCAAAGTTCTTACAGTTGTTTTCGTCCTCATCTGAGTTATCTCCGCAATCGTTCTCTCCGTCGCACCTGAAGTACAGATTTTAAAATTATTGACTCTTAAGAATCAAACCATTTATGGAGACATACATCCAATTGGGAAGAGCGCATACATTCGTTGAAACACATTTGAAGGCATAAGGAGGACAGGTCACGTTTCGTGGACAAGGATCTGGGTGCATTTCATCAGATGCTTCACCTGAATTGCAAATCAATGTAAGAACTTTTATTTTTCAATCATTACTTACCGTCTTTGCAATCAATAGTTCCGTCGCAGACCTCTTCCATTGCAAGACAGGCACTATTGTTAGCGCAGGCAAAAGTGTCCTCAGGACAGGGAGGATAAACTGATCACAAAAGAAGCAAATGTTAGTTTAATTCAAAATGAAGATTGAGTTATACCGCAATCGCGTTCGTCAGACCCGTCCCGACACTGCTTCTGACGATCACATCGCGCTGTTTTCGTTATACAACGGCCAGAATCGCACCGAAACTCAGAGTTTTCATCACATTTGACATCAGCTTTGATTATAAAATTGAGGATTTGTTTTAATTATTTCTATTTTTATTTGATTTCGAATGAAACTCACAGCACATGTCTGACAGCTCATCAGAACCATCGCCGCAATCGTTATCTGCATCGCAGACCAGAGCTAATCATAAAATAAAAATTTACATAAATTTTGGTTTTCAAATGAGTTTGGTTTGAGTTTATCGACGAAAAAAAGGATTATTTTTAGTATATTTTAACTTATTTTCGCCCAAAAATAGAGAACTTGTTTTCAAGAACTAAATCGTAACTCAAATTTCAAAGAGTTTATAGACTTTATAGAAGTTTATCGAAAAGAGTATCAAAAACAACATATTTTACGCAAAAGTTGACAAAAGGAAGAGATGAATGAATTTATGTCTCATCGGATTAGACAACAATCGATTACTAGTTAAACGGTAGACATGTTTTTAACGGTTTGATTGAGTTTATCATTAAGTGAAGGACTTTTATAACTGATTGCTCAAACAATAAGCTAGTACACTGTTGACACGAACAGTAGAAATTGAAAAACTTACACTCTGGAAGACAATTGCCGTTTCTGCACAGGAAATAGTCAGGAGGTCCGCAATGGACTGTCAGATAATCCTCTTGTGTGAGCGTCGATGATATGCAACAAAATAGTGACACAACAGACAAATAGAAACTGTTTTTTCGACAAACAATTAGTGATAATTAAGTAAAGAAAGTCAATTTCAAAATCAAACTATAAATTCATACCATTTAGAAGCCATTCGTAGCGTTCGGTCACTATTATTGTCGGACACAAAGACAGTGAGAATAAGTGAAACAAAACTTTCCAACAAAAAAGCGGTGTTTGTTGTGACCGATGCCGACAGACGTCAGAGAGAAAAGACTGACTCTTATGAACCCAAAAACAACTTCTGATTGAGAGATGAAAAGTAACTCTGACTTACTTTTCAGTCAAATAAGAGATTAGACTCAGAAAAAAAGAAGAATAAATTTCTGCTAATTTTTTTGGATGGAAAATATTAGCCAAGAGTGCGATAACCGCTAAATGTAATGCAATAATAATAATAATAATAAGTATATGGATAAAAAGTATATACCGGTATAACAGCACCACTGAAACACAAGCGCACAGGTAGTCAGTCAGACGTCTTGCCGTTGAATAAGTAATAAACTTATTTGAACTAAATTTCTGATCAAAAGAGAGGAATAGAAATAAATCTTTTGAATGCTTTTTGAGAACAGAATTATAGGACTCACGAGAGATGACTTCAAAACTAGTTTTTCTTAAATAAGTTTTTTATTTACTTTTGAAATAGAATTTTGTTTCTTATGAATGAGTGACAGATTTGACACTCAGTTCACACTCTTGTACTCAAATGTTGTACTCAAGTGCTGATGACTGCGGACTCGCTCTAAGAATTCACACATACAGGCGATGGCATAAATCCAATTCTTGAGCCAAAAGTATTAATTCGGTTATAACTGTTGAGCTATTATTCATTGCAATCAAACGACTCAATTGTTTCTGTCTTTACATATGAGATGATCTGCAAGCAATCAAAGCAACCACAACATTAACCATTAATAGATTATAAAGCTCATCAATCTGGATAATATTTCTAGAACACAAAATTAGTAAAAATAATGTTTAGTCAAATAGTAATCTTTATTTCTGACTAACTATTAAGGTACTTAAAGTGTCAATTCGATAGCAACTTGAAAGTTGCATGTCTATTAATATTTTGGCAAGCT
>JAQGCS010001513.1:0-13495 GCA_034702105.1 Fuscozetes fuscipes | reverse complement strand
TGGTTTCCATAACAGCAGAGATGACTCAAAGTTTTTACATTTATTAAATGAACTGATTTGAATGCAAACCTAACTGTAAAATAATCACTAATTAGCAAGTACACCACCACTCCATTGTTGGGCATTTTAAATTTTATAGTTTTTCTATGAAGTATTAACTTTAATTAACTTTAATTTTTTAAACTTATTCAAATATACAAATGTAATACTTGGAATTTATTTTGTTTTCTTCCTTGTTAAACTCAGTTTATTGTAAAAATTAAGGCATTCAAAGAGTTCATACCTCATCTATAGCTATATGTCAGGGATAATATTCTGAATCGCCATCTTGTTTTTCGTTTATTTCACCTTCAAATAGCTTAGAAATGTGCTAAGTTAATGTAAATAGTTAAATTAACTCTAAATTCAATACTGACCAAGAGTGCGGAAAAATGGATGCTCACTTTGTACTTGGCCTAAGGTGAAGACCTAAGTTTATCATTAGTCTTTTGTCATGAGTTTTGAGGATTTTTGAGATTGTGAATTTTGTACATGCTGACATTGTAATTTTGCATACCTATTGGTTACCGAAGTATTGTCTATACTCTTGCTTTTATCTGATCCCAGATTTTGAGTCAAATATATTTTGATTGCGATTCGAAATGATTTTATTCTTCAAAAGAATTTCAAACAAATAATTATTTAAGAATACAATTATATTAAATTGAAATCAAATCGAAAGTTATATTTGAATACAAATAATAGAAAATATTTTCGAATAAATATATTTTTTGTCAATTTTTTGCGAATCCCTTATAATTAAGCGAAGGATCGGTTTCTTAAATGAAAACTTTGTAGAATATATTCGAATCGTTTCGCAAATTAATTTTGTTGGACTTTCAATGGAAGAATTTGGAATGTGGTCATCAAAGTTGTGGTTCAAGTCATTTAACTTTCTTTTTGGTGCTGTCCTTCTTCTGTTGTTTGAGTTTTTTCTTCTCTTCCTTTTTCTTTTCTTTATCCAAAAGACTTTGAATGAGTTTATAGAAGAAAAAGCCTTAAAAACATTAAACCATTTCATAGTTAGTCATCATTTGAGAAATCATTTGATAAGAATATTTCAAATGAAAAATAATCGATAGTTTACCCAAAATTATTAGAGGAATGAGAATCAAAATTAATCCTAAATTCATTTTAGACAAAATTATCTTTAATTTAACCGAAAAGTGTTACAATTGAAGCAAAGGGAAGAAAAAGCGGATCAGTTGGTGATTAAGAACACGTATTGAAAACGATTGAACACATATTTTATAATTAAGGCATTCAATGACCTAAACTCGAGAAATGCAAACGTGTATTGAATTAACACAAACTCTATTACTATCGAAACCAATGATTACTAAATACTACTAAATAAGCAAAAGTTGATAACAAATACACTCTTTTCACACAATTTGTCAAAACTGCAGACATATTCTTACGGACCATAAATATTATCAATAATTCATTTACTGATTGTCAACAAAACACCTGTTCTTTCAATTGTGGCTCAAATTGAAAATAAATTATTTGAATGAAATGAGAGAATAAAATGTAATTGAATTCAATCTGATTACCAAATAATCAAAAGACAAGACACTCACCAATAAGACCGCCGGTGATGAGTGCGGGCACAATAAAAACCCAATTACTGAAGCCGTGCTCAATAGGACCGCCAGACTCGGGGTTGCCGGATAGGTCTACCATTTTAGGACTTCAACCACATGTGGACTCAACGATCAGATAATTCTAATTATATTCGGCTAATAATTATATCCAAAGCAATCATTCGGTCCTCAATCGGTTCATATTTACAATGTATTAGACATTTGAATCGATTACTGAGAAGAAGAGCCAACAGTCAGTCCCACAACAGATTGACTGCACGTCATTTACGGCATATAATAAGTGTTAATAAACTTTTACTCAACTTGGTTACTAATTTATTATACTCTTAATAATTAATATCAAATAATGTCAATTAAACCTTAACTTTAATCCTATTTATAATCTTTTTGTTTTCAAACTTTCATTTCTATTAATCCATAAAAATGTATTGAATTGAATATTAATTGACTCAATTAAATGTAAAATTAATTATTAATTTTAAGTAACCAATGATTTTTCAATTTGGGGCTTGATAATTCAAAATTAGGCATTCGGGGTCAGACCGTTTGTCCGGAATCGAGAGACTCTAATTATATATGTATAATGACCAAGGTTTACTAAACCAAGACAAAAATTGCTCATCTCTTTCAAAATCAAAACTTATTCACACCTTTAGGTGTTTAGCTTTCTTTCATTCAAAATATGAGAGATGAGAATTGTCATACTTTCTTGCTTGGTCAAAGACCATCACAGGGTTTGAAATTCATGCTCAGGAAATCCAATGCATGCTTAGGATGTTTTCATATGAATCTATAAAGAATATCATAACAGAATATGCAAAAATTATTTGTCTAACTATAAACACTTTTGCACAAGATCATTAAATAATCCCAAACTTAGAATTCAATTTCCAGCCAAACTAAATGAGATAATGAAAAAATTCCAAAACATCCTTGTAGAGATTAGTTAATAGATTATTCTTTGAAAGGAAATAATAATTTAAACAATTATCTTACGATATAAAAGTATGAATCAAACTTTTAAACATATATTTGAGCATGTTATGCAATAAAAGTAGGGTTGATTTGATAGACCTTTTTAGTCTTTACAAGAATCCGAAGAGAAAGTTAAAAACTATTCTTGATTTTTAACAATGTTTAAAATTTGTAAAAATGGCAAACTTTGGATATTTGAAAATAACAATATTATCAACACTTATACAGTGAATAAAATGCGATGTAATCCATACCAAATGAACTACAGTTTTGGCTATTTATTGAACACATATTTATTAAATGTAAAAATGTATAGAACCTATTTAATTTGTTTCAATATAAATAATATGAAATCAAATATTTTATCAACTATTTTTTTTGTAAAGTAATTTTATATTATCATGTAGCATTGTACTTGACCACTGGTCAAATTATGTAATGAGACTTTCTATTAAAATAAGAGTTATTAAAATTATTATAATTATCTGAACGTCAAATAATGAAAAGAGCATTTTAATTCCGGAATTTAATAAAACAGCTCATGGATAATTTGACGAGTGGTCAAGTGCAATACTGCATGATAATATAAAAATTTACAAAAAAAATAGTTTCTGGTCCCTAGTACAAAATTTTGACGACAGGATCAAGTGTGTATAGGATCAAATGTGTGGATCCGGTAAATTACAATGTCGAAAAGGTGGCTTACTCCAATAACTATTGTCACCTCTGATTTTTGTGTTTTGGGTACCAAGTTGTACTATCAACAAACAAATATTTAAAATTTATACTTAATCTATTTCTTCATATAAGATTGATAAGGACAAATTAAAAGCAAAAACGTCTTTAAATAAATGATTGGAATTTATGTGACAAGATGATTTGTGTGACTATAATTAGTAACAGTTACTGTAAAGTACTGGCAACTTATTGCTGTGAAGATGAGATGACACCAGATGTCAGTACAACCAATACTTTGGACTATTATTGTGTTGAAAGGAGTTTGTATTTCCTTTTCCGTACGGATTGAGTCTAAACGTGTTTTTACTTAGACTTTAATTAACTTTTTTCGATCAAATCAATTGATTTAATCGAATTGAAAGTCGAAAAGTGTGGTAATGGCTGTCGGAAAGAATAAGGGATTAGCTAAAGGAGGGAAGAAAGGCGTCAAAAAGAAGATCGTCGACCCCTTCACTCGCAAAGAATGGTATGACGTGAAGAGTCCGTCGATGTTTGCCGTCAGAAATGTTGGCAAAACTCTTGTAAACAAAACACAGGGAACCAGAATCGCCTCCGAAGGACTTAAGGGAAGAGTTTTCGAGTGTTCTTTAGCTGACCTCCAAAACGATGAGATCGCTTACAGAAAATTCCGATTAATTGCTGAAGAAGTACAGGGAAGAATGGTTTTGACTAACTTTCACGGCATGGATCTGACCACTGATAAACTGCGGTCAATGGTTAAGAAATGGCAAACTTTAATCGAAGCTAATGTTGACGTCCGCACCACTGATGGCTATTTGTTGCGAGTCTTCTGCATCGGTTTCACTCGGAAGTGGCCAAATCAGGTGAAGAAGACGTCTTACGCCCAGCACACACAAGTCAGACAAATCCGCAAACGTATGACAGATATCATCACTCGTGAGGTTCAGTCGAGTGATCTCAAGGATGTGGTCAACAAATTGATTCCCGACTCTATCGCTAAAGACATCGAGAAGTCGTGTCAATCGGTGTATCCCTTACACGACGTAATGATCCGCAAAGTGAAGGTTCTTAAGAAACCGAAGTTTGATTTGGGAAAACTTTTGGAAATGCACGGCGAGGGCAAAGGCACTGTCACCACTCCCGCAGCCCCCGGAGAAGAACCCATGAAAGTAGACAGACCTGAAGGCTATGAACCTCCCATTCAGGAAAGTGTTTAAATATAATGTATTCCAAAATCATATGAATAAAGTTTTTGAATTAATAATGAGTTTATTATTATTTCCGATTAAATGAAATACAAGTTTTGAACTGAAAATCGTTTAAAAAGAAATCAAAATCTATTTGTTTTGCTTTAATCATAAGTTAGACATAATGTCAGTTAATGACAAATTATATACAAAACAGAGAACATAATAATTGTTAAGGAAATGGAGGCATCCCTTCAGTCCTGTCAACAAATAAGAGACAATCAATTTATGTCAAAAACCAATGAAATGATTACTACCGAAGAGTCGGAATCCGACACAACTTCTTTCGATTTGTTAGACCTCTTATTCTTTTTGTCCGACTCATCGGAGTCGTTATCAGACGATTTCTTAGCCATTTTGGGTTTCTTCGGCCCATTGTCTGAGTCGTCGTCTGATTCTGAGTCTAATTTGTGAGACTTATGTTTGCGTTTGTCTTCGTCTGAGTCTGGATCTGATCCGTCTTCGACGCCTCGAACGGCTTTTTCTATTTTGGGAACGAATTGCTTGAATTTGTTCCACTCTTCCAATGAAAGATTGATTCCTTTCTTTCCTGGCTTTCGGTCTCCGCTGTCGTCGTAATAGTATTCGCGAATATCGACTCGGATTTGGTTTCGGAATTCAGAGACAGAAACGAATCGGTTTCGACTCAATTGAAACGATTTGTCACTCATTTCGGAGCCTTTCAATCAAAATGAGATAAAACTTCAAAAACTATTTCAAATCAAATGACTTACCTTTCGATGAGTTCTTCGATGGATTCGATTTTGACTTCCATTTGAACGACATTTCGATACCAAACAAATCAACGAAGAATTGAATACAATTCAAACACAACTCAAACGTCTCTTTCATTCGTTTCTATGAAACTCGTAATTTATGAATACTTCTGAAACTCACCAAAAATCACATTAAATTAAATAAATTTTCTGTTTACTCAAATAACTAGAAAAAGCATTAAATCAAACGATTTAACATCTAGATGTTAGATCAACCAAACTGCTAGATCAGCCTAACTTAATAAATAGGACTAATTTCACATTCGCTTATTTTCAATAACTCATATTTTTGTCACTATTCCTCATTAAATTCTCAAGAACTTGAGGATAGTTTGTTTATAGTCACTATATTTTGCACTGAGTCCTTAATAATGTTTGATTATGCCACATTTTTACATAGATGACAATGAGTAAATGTGAACATTCAAACTAATTTGACATTATCCAAATGTTGCAAGCTTAATGAAATTAAGCAGTTATTTGTGCAATGAACTTGTCACCAAGCTTTAGCCTAAATCTTGATCCCTACTCAAAAGTTTGATTGCCTTAAGATGAAGGTTGAAGGGGGTTGAAGGGGTTGAAAGGGGTTGAATGGCGTTCAAGGGACTGCAAAAGTGAATGGCAAACATTGTGACAAAAGAATCACTTACTCTATGGTATCGTTTCCTTAAACAATAAACGATCGAAAAGTTTTAATTTTAAGACAACTTTGACTCTTTTAGTGCCCAATAAATGACAAATTGTGGAAAGTTTTTAATAATCGATAATTTATTTTACAAATGAATATCTTTTGAGTCAAATGATTAGAGATAAAGACTGGCGGCGAAGACAATGTCCCGTTTAATGAGTTTAATGGCCTCCGAGAACTTGTTTTCGAGGTCTGTGTTTCCGATCACTTTCGCCGACTGACACATTTGGCGCAACAATTCTTCGAGTCTTCGCATACACCTTATGATTGAACCCTCGAAAGCGTCGGTCATTTTACATAACTGTGCAAAAGTGGACCCTTTGGCCCACGAATAGATCACATCCATTAGGTTTGGTTTAAATTTTTCGATATAAGTGTTTTCGTCCAAATCGAGTTTGGCTTCAATGGAAACGGTAGCGATTCGTTTGGCCAACTCTTGCATTGTTCGCAGGGGTTTCGCCAATTCGTCCGTCAGTTTCGGCAACTGTTGGGTCTTCTCTTCGAAAACAAAACAACTCAAAAGAGCAGAAATTTGAAAGACATTCAAATCATTAAAAACGCCATTAAATAACATTTCCGTCAAAAGCAATTCGTCGCCACTTTTTGCAAAATCGATAAAATGTTAATTCAATGTTAATATTAAGAAAAAGAATTGAGTTATATTACCTTGTTATTTCACAGGCAACGCGCCCCTTGATTTCGATGACATCAGCGGCCGTACAATATCCGAGTCGTCGGAGAACTCGTTTTCGACATTTCAATTCATTCATTTGAAGCAAACTCTGGGCTTTTTTGAGGTCATGTTTGACTTTTTTAATAAGTTGTTCTATCTCCATTTTCTTCTCAAACAATTTAATAGAATTGATGTCAATATTCTTATATTTTTCGAACCGCTTTTCATATGACTCTATCTTTTTGACGATATTTAGAAAGTCTTTGTCTTTAATTTTCAAGTCTTCAATTGGGTCGAGCAGAGGAATCGACACCTTTTTGTTTTCAGAAGCGAAACGTTTTTTAACCTCAGCTATAGATTTGAGAACCGATTGTCTGTTGTCATAGTTTCTCAATTCTTGGGGAATAAATATTCGTAAAGAACTAATTTGAGTGATGTTTGAAAGAGAAATCGTAACGATTTTCATTTCCCCCTTTTGGCCCTCATTTGGGGGTAGAATCACATCTGTCTTCTGCTCAATATTTTTGGCCAAATTTAAGAGAACATCGATTGTATAGACAGTCGATTCCTCCAGTGCAGGATTTGCTGAACGCCTCTTAGTCACTTTCTTATTGAAGTTAACGACTGCCCCCCAATCCATGTCTATTCCCTCATTCGATACAACCTTAACATTAAACCCATTAATAGGGGATTGCAATGTTAAAAATGCTATCAATTTTCAAACTAAAATACTTGCCTTCAAAAGACGACCGGAAGTGACAAATGGTATGATATATTTGGGATCAGTTAAGTAACGCAGAAAGTCTTGCGATAAGATATTTAACTGAGTTTTAATTTTGATGTAATCGCCAACTGTTTGGTCGTCTTTTACTTCAATACACTTGTATTCGTTTTCTAATTGTTCTAGTTCTAAAAACAAAAGAATAATTCAAATTAAAAAGGTTTAAGTCATCGAATGACAAACTTTGTCTCAATTTTGGATATTCAGAGTAATGTTGGAACTGATAGAAGCTGTGCTGGAGCATATATTCTGGATTCACTTCTTCGACTCGAAGCAAATTCAATACCATGTTATAAGTCAAATGAAAAGCACTGTTAATGGGGTCCGGCTTTCCTTTAATCAAATCTTTTCCAACAGAAGGACTCATTTTTTCGTCGATCATCAGAATAACAATACCCCTCTCATCTAAACCTCTTCTTCCGGCTCTACCACTCATTTGGATATATTCTCCAGACGTTAACCAACGAAAATCAGTTCCATCGAATTTGCGAGCGTTAGTGAAGACGACAGTGCGGGCCGGCATATTCAGGCCCATTGCAAACGTTTCGGTGGCGAACAGAGCTTTTATTAAACCCTCGCCAAACAATATCTCAATCGTTTCCTTTATTATAGGAAGAAGTCCGCTGTGATGTATACCAATCCCTCTTTTCAATAGAGGGAGGATGTGCTCCACCTTGATTAAATATCGATTCAAGTCAATCAAATGAAAGACATAAGGGGCAGACCTGGGGCAATTTCTTATCCTCATCGTTTAGAACGTCAATCGCATTATTAAACACCTCTTCGACTAACTCTTTCTCTTCATCTAAAAATCAGAGATTAATAAACGGATAGAGAATAGTGTGAACACTGACTGGAATTGAAGTCCAATTTACTCATTTGGAGCGCATACGCCTCGCATTCCTTTTTACTGAAACTGAAAACAATAACCGGCGCTAAGTTTCGTTCCATAATCGTTCGAATCACTTTCAGACAATTGGATTCACCTTTTAATTAATCAAAGTTTAGTTATTAAGTCAAATGAAAGGCAGTCAGATTGACCTTTCATTCCTCCTTTCCTTCCCCTCATAGCAAAGTCTCCTTTTGCGGCGTCGCCAGCATTTTGGAGTACATTCATCGCTAAATTGAAGTTATCTTCTCTAAAATTTCCATTTTCATCGACCACTAGATGTAAACCATCGCCACCGGAAGGGTATATGTAGTGTTGAAGTGGGACAGGTCTGTAGTCAGTGTAAACCACATGACATGGCTGATGATGCAAATGGGCGATCCATTCAGCGAATTGTCGAGCGTTAGGAATAGTGGCCGACAGAAAGACATAGTGAACGGTGTCGGGCAATAAAATAATAGTCTCCTCCCAAACCACACCTCTTTCCTTGTCTCGCATGTAATGAATTTCGTCAAAAATGACCCAGCCCACTTCACGCATTATTTCAGAGCCGCGGAAAAGCATAAGTCTGAGAATTTCAGTGGTCATAATGAGACACGAGGCCGTCGGGTTTATTGTCACGTCTCCAGTAATAAGTCCGACGTCTTGGAACTCCTCATGAAATTCCCGATATTTCTGATTACTCAAAGCTTTTATGGGAGTCGTATATATAACTCTCTGTTTGTCCCTCAAAGACATAGCGATAGCATATTCGGCGACCACAGTCTTTCCCGCAGACGTATGCGCCGACACTTCAATACAAATTATCGGTTAATCAAAACAAACATTTGACGAATTGAATGCATACCTAAAACGCTTTGATAGTTTTCAATGCAAAGAATCGCTTCTTTTTGGAAGGGGTCTAGAACAAATTCATATTCTTTGGCAGGTTTGTAGTCATCGGTGTTTTGTGTTTCTCTGAGCGCCGCATATTCGAGGTCTACGGGAATCACCACTTCGTGAAGACACGACTCACGACACTCCAGTTCGTGGCAAACAGTCTTCGTTACAAATGTTATACTATTGTCTTCTTTTTCCTCATTATCTTCAATGATTTGAATATCAGCGTCGGTGACAACCTCTTCGTCCATTGATTTGATTCGTTTGATTTCATTTTGATGTTTTTGGCCATCGATTACCGAATTGATAATTTCGTCGCAGTTTTTAGAAGTGGTTTCAGAATCAAGTTTTCGTTTCTTTTGTTCCGAATTATGATCAAAATTGTCGGACTCGAAGACATCAAACAAATCCATAATCTTGTCAACTATTCACATGTGATTCACTCTATTAAATTAGGGACCATTCACTACTGTCATTACTATTATTACACACAACCTGTCATTTCAAATATACAAATTCAAAATAAACAAAGTAGATCAAATATACAAATTTAAATTGAATATCATTGATCATTTTATTGTTAATCATTTTAGTTTAATCTTTGATTTGTTTTATACGATGAATAGTGAAGTAAAAAATGATTTATATTGAGTCTGGTTTTGTAACGAAGTCATTGAATGTGTCGAATGAATAGCGAAAGTGTGAACCAATCGGATAACGTTTTGAAGACTTTTAAACTTTAACTCAAACTGTATTCAAGTTTATATAGGATTTGATTTTTGAAACATTTTTTAACATTTGATTAATTTATTGTAAATTTTAATAATTTATAGTATTTTTCAAACTGAGTATTGGCTACAAATTGCAAACAATATAACCATTATTACAAATGTTACGCCTAATCAAGTTAAAATTCAAAATTCAGCAAATTCAATTTTGAAAATTGAAATTTATAAGGAATGAATGTTCTTGGTAAGCAGTAAATTATTAAATGTTTTCCCTATAAATATAACATAACCTGACACTCCCTAAATCGATGACAATATTTTTTTGGAAAAGGTAATTTTACCTGTTATACCGGTACACATTGCGAATATGAAGCACTTCCCCTAATTCGTTTATTTATACCAGGGATGCCCAAGGGGGTATTTCTACTGGGGTATGAAGGGATGCTCGGATAAAAAAATAACAATTTTACCGAACTCTGGACATCAAATAAGTGGCCAAAGATTTCCGTAAATTTTCGAAAATCTAGGGAAGGGGTCAAAACTCCTCGGATTTGAATGAAAATTTGTGTACCGATTGCATAATCATATTAAAGTAATTAATCTCAAGTTATAACTTGTAAAGAGTGTATAATATTAGAAACCTTAGTTGATAAGAGATAGAGTGAACTGTATTAGTAAATTATAAATACGCAAATTTTGCAAATTGCGAATCACTTCTACTGTAGTTTTACTGTAATTTTACTAATACTGTATAGTTTGATAAAAACTCGAAGTTGACATATGAAAAGTACAGTAAAGCCATTTACTGGAAATCAATATTGAAATGAAATTTTAATTTGCATTTATTTGTTTACTTTGTTCTAACCAATGAACCTATTAGTTGTTGAAAAGTCTTCTCAAATATGCTAAAGGTTGGGGGTACAAGTTTCAAATTAATATTCAAATCTAGTAATGGGTTTAAATTAATATAAAAAGTCACCTTTTTCGTGTATGACCTCCATGTCCTGTTTCTAAAGACTCCGCACGATATATTATTATTATTGTAAATATATTGTATACTAGAGCAAGTGTAACTGACTAGAGGCGATCATTTGGGCATTCTAAAACTCGTCTTCATCTTATCCAGGCAAAATGTTGATATTAACGAACAATTTTAACTCTAAATAACTTACGGTTTCGGTTAATTATAAAACATTAGTTGATAAGATACAACTTGATAAGATTATTGGTTAGAACAAAATGTAAACAAATAAAAGAACATTAGAAATGAGATCTCAATATTGATTTCCAGTAAATGGTTTTACTGTACTTTTCATATGTCCTCTCTCTAAAGACTCCATTCGATACAATATATTTCAAATCTTGTGACAAAACTTAAACTTTGTTTACAATCAAATGGAAATCAATTTTATGAATAATTGTATATATTTTCAATTTAATAAATTATAATAATTTTGATTTCAAGGAAAGGGGTTTGACTGTACCTTTAGTGTCAACTTTCTATTTAACACAAACGATAGATATCTCTACTGATTAGATAAAAGATATTGCGAGCAAACCATAAGCGAAAGTCAGAGCAACGTTAGAACAGAAGCAAACACTCTTCCCTTTTAGGATCAACCAAAGAGTACGGGTTATCATAAATTGATACAATGCAGGAATGGGCAAGAGGTTTAACAGGAGGGGTTATTCCTACTGGGGTATGAAGGGATGCTCGGATCAACAAGATAACAATTTTGCGAACTCTGGACATCAAAAAAGTGACCAGATTTCCATAAATTTTCGAAAAAATTTTCCAAAATCTAGGGGAGGGGTCAAAACTCCTCAGATTTGAATGACAATTTTTCGGATTTTCGAAAATTTAGGGGGGTCCAAAAATTTTTTCACCGAAAAATCACTTTAGAGGTCATTCGAGAGGTCATGAGGTCATCTAAGTTGATTTTGATGCAAATAGAAAATACTCCCCTTGTCCAACCCTGAATACAATGGTTGACTTGTTTATGATTCATACCGTTTGAATGTTCTGTGATTTTATTGTTCGTTCAGATTAATTAAGATTTTACTTATTTTCAAAAATGTTAACTAAAAATATAATTTTACTAGATCAAAATCAAAAATTTAGGTGATTTGCATGCAAGATAAGCATGCTCAACTATTAATTAAAAGAACACTCAAAATGACTTGAAATCGATTAAAATTTGATTGTTTTGGACGAAGAAGTGATTGAAACGATTAAATGTTTGGTAATAAGACGGATGTCTGAAAGGTTGCGATGTTTTCGTTGACAAACTTGAAAGTATCGATTACTTCATTAGAATTTTCTCTGTTTTTGGAGTCCAGTCCCAGACTTTGCCCAAATTGTCGGCATTTAATAGAAAACGATTTTTTGACCGAAGGTTACTTTCACTCAGTATTTATTATTTCTCGTTATTTAAAAAAATTGTATTCTTTTATATAAATAGTAAGACTCTCTTCCCTCGTATTACTACTGGGCGTCGGATCTCTTGTTTGTTACAAATGGTTAACTGACACCATCAACAACAAGAAGAAGAAGGCCTTACCTTTTGGTCTCTCAAAAGATATTAATTTAAAGAATAATAAATGTAATGAATTGAATGATTCGAGACTCAAAAGATATAAAATGTTGAGCTCTACTCCTTTCGTCGAATTGTGTGGAAATGTGGACCCGACCCCATCACTCTCGTGCTCCGACGGTTCAGATTTACTCTTGAATTTCACAGATTTTAGCGATGAAAACGATTATTCAGTTGGGAAGACATCAGTGCAAAAGATTGGTAATAGTACCGTGGCCAAATTGGATCAACTCCTCCAACAAATTCAAGACATAAAAGAGTCGGTCTGTGATATCGACGAACAGATCTTTGATGTGAAATTTGAGCCCAAAATGTTCAGTTTAGGGCCAGACATGAGCACCAGTTTTAACACAGACTCGGATTTGAGCGAAAAGTTAAACTATTTAAGTACTGAACCGCAAACTCCGACTCTTGAATGGGATTTGACTGATTTGAATGCTTTCAATCTAAATAACGTCAATAATGGCCACAACTTTAGCCTAATTAATGAAAATCGATTGATATCATCATTAAATTCCTCGTATTTAAGAAATCATTCATTAATTGAAAGCTCAAAGAAGTCATATACAGAAGATTCGAATCAATTAGAATCTCCTGAAGACTTGACTTCCGGCCAATTCTCAATTTCTTCCGCATCAGAATCCAAAGAAAACAATTTGGCGATCATTCATAATATGATAAGTGAGGCAAAAAAATTAGGAATTCTTAAAGACTTAATCGATATTTTAGTTCAAAGTTCTAAAAGAGATTCCGCTTATTTTGAAGACTAATTATTACTTATTTTTAATTATTATTAATTATTATTAATTATTTTTAATTATTATTAATTATTTTTAATTATTATTAATTATTATTAATTATTATTAATTATTTTTAATTATTATTAATTATTTTTAATTATTATTAATTATTATTAATTA
>JAQGCS010001512.1:0-13496 GCA_034702105.1 Fuscozetes fuscipes | reverse complement strand
ACGGCTCAATTCGCCATTCGGTCAGATATTTGGTTTCGCAGTCAATGTATAAGAAGAGGGACTCAAAGAATAGTCATTTCAGCCGTTCTCGACGGTTGGAATACAAGTTTTGTCCAAGTTAAGTACCAAGATTTGAAAGACCTTATTGTTGAATGCCATCAAAGCTATAACTCATCGGATATAACATTCAAATGTCTTGAATTGAATCCATTGCTCCAAATCTTTTCCTCTTTGATTCCAATAAAAACATTTCAAATAATCGATTGAATCGTACATAAAATCAATTACTAAATAATGTCTGAATTGATGTTAAATTCTTAACACATTTGCTTCAATTTAATATTCAATTGACTACAACTCTTTAGTACAAAAAAGTTTATATAAAATGTTTTAATGTTTTTATAGAAATGAGTGCATATTCAAAGAGATCTAAAATGTCTAAAAATCTCAATGGATTCAAAAGAATTTGGGAAAATGTCTATAAATATGTGTCCGAAAAGTATGCACAGGCTCTAACAGAAGGCCTTCGACGTAACATCAAGCTGGTCGGATCACATGGTGTCTATGCGCTTCTTAAGAAATAAAATCTAATCTGAATATAAATACCTATCTCTAATTAAAATTTTTCTGAAAAAGTCCTTGAACTTTTTGAATTATTTACAATTTTCTCCAAGGAACGCATTTCCAATACGCCCTTTAAATGAAAATAACTTATTTGATGAACAAAGAGATTGAAATTAGAATTAAAATAATCATCGATTGATTAAATTTGATGTAATCCGAGTGACTGAAAAATGGACAATAAGGACACTGATAACTGCCACAAACCTAAGGATAAAGTCTATTTATTGACCAAGTACAATATACAACATAAATATTCTTAGTTACTTCACAGATATGAAGGGCATAGAGTGCGAAGTCGTCCACTATCTTCTCTTTAAAATATTCTGCAACAATTAAAACACGTTAATTGATATCTAAGCCTTTAAAAGTTTAAAGGTCAGACCAGGCTCGTAAAGGTCATAGACTCGAGCTTTGAGCCATCTTGTCAGGTTTGCCACAGGAAACCAGCGATCAATAGTAAAGTGAACACAACTCCAATCTCTGTCCAACTATGCATTCAATTAAACGAAATTAAGATTTGACTGCAATTGAGAGATAACTCACATAATCGAACATAAATGTTGCCGAACGGGGTCTCACTTTGGCCTGACTCAGACGAGGAACTGCTCGAGACTGTAAGTATTTTTCAATAACTGCGGCGTTTTGCCAGTACCCGGTTGGAAGTGCGATTTCCAAAACAGCGACTCCACTCGTATTTCTCTCTTTAGTTAATATCCATTTAGCGCACGATTTAATAGCAATTCTCGATTTGTTTCGACCCGAAAATCTCATATCAACGAACAGATCGAAGGCCTGGACAGGGGGCTGAAGCAGTTGAAAGTCATGGTCCACATTATACTGAGTGGTCAGTTGAACGACTGCCAGTCCAGCTCCTCTTGCTGTGAGTGTGACATGACCCCAAACGTATGGCTCCACATTCACTACGTGAGGTTCCGTCAAATTATTTTCAGTAATAACCACACGAGTTATTGAACCGGGGTTGGATGAGGCCTCCACATCCAATCTCATATTAGTAATGGATCGGACGTGAGTTCTAAATGAATAATCTATTAAGGCCTGTGCGGCGATAATTGTGTCAAATGTTGAGATAAAGCCCTCGTCGTATAATCTCATATAACTTAACCACTTGACTATCTGGTCCTGAATCACACCACCAAATCCCGTGTATATCATTAGTGCATATGCCGTTCCTTAACACATTCAATTTTTGAATTTTCATGTCAAATGCGGTAAAGATATTACCCTCGACTGCAAGTGATTCGTGCAATTGTGGTGTTCGCGGCTGAATGAATGGTCGCTGACTTTGATATATCAAACCAGGGGGCTATTCAAAGTAATAACTTTTAGTTTCTTATCTCTGAGTTTAAAAAAATTACTTTAATTTCAGTGATAGACCAGTAGATCATTCCTTCGGTTATTATTTTCATATATTCTAATTTGTTGAAGCCAATTTTGGCGTCAGGACTGCCCGCTTGCATCAGTGCATATGTAGTAATAGCCACCTCATAAGGAGAGCTCAAAATTTGTATCTTCTTTTCAAGAAATCTAATAGCTGCCTGCTTTGCATTGGAAATTTTGACTCCTAACTCACCATGAACATCTGATACTTTCACTAAAGTTATTAATACATGAGCTGTCAGAGCGACTGGGTTTAGACGAGGAGATGATGGCCAAATATCAGACCAATTTGCATACCAATTTAAATTGGTTTTGGTCAAATACATGGAATGATTGGGCACCTCTTCAAAGAAGGCTCCTTCAAAATCATTTTTTGGGTCTAATATTTGATGCCTTAAAATGAATTCAATTGAATTATGAATGACTTTTGGGTCGATATAAATGAAATTATGCCAATCGTCGTATTGGGCGTCCACGTAAACCCTGGCAGAGTATGCTGTCAACCACACTGAACTCTGACCTCCAGTTATGTCAAACAATGCAAACGAATCATTCTTGAAGAACGTCATTTGGTGGACATAATCGCGATTGAGTTCTTCTAATAAAAGTTTAGACAATTCTTGTCTCTCACTTGTGTCCAACTGATTGGTAATCCGTAAATAAATAAGAGTATAGAGTCGATACGCAAAGTCAAAGAGTCGTAGTTCACCCGACTTTGCAGTATATTTGATGCCTAAGTTTGTGAAATCTAATCGAGGCTCGAGTTGAGCGGGCATTCCCACCACATCTCCAATTATTGTAACCTTGGCTTTTGGAGACCCAAACATATATCGTCGGTATATATCCTGATACGGAATAATTGGATCTTCAGTAACGTTAATGTCTAAAAATTTCACTAAATATGACTGAGTCCTCATATCGAGAAGAAATGATGTGTGCAGTGAAACCACTGCCCCGTCGGCCAACACTTCCATTTCGAGTTCTTTTCGATCCTAAATTAATAATATCAGAAATGTTTTTATTAAAGAAGGGAGGAAACACCTACTTTTGCCACCTGACACCGACCAGTAATGACAATTTTGATCTTTCCTCTAGTGGTCGGTACTATGGGAACAGGTACTAAGAATGAAGAGTAAGGCTTAATATAAACCAAATGCTGATGAATGCCAGTAGAAGTGATGGGCATATAAGAAGAAACCCGACCCATAGGTCCGACGTGAACGAAGCGGTAGTCTAAAGACTCGCCCAAAATTATATCGGCCTTCAATTCATCGATTAATAAACCGCTTAAATGTAATACAAAGAAAACTTACTCTGACTTCGAAGGGTTGGTTATTGAAAGCGGCCACTCTTATACCAATCTGTTCACCCAAAACAGCAACGGTTGGGGCTTCCACAGTAATGAAAAAGGGTCGCACACTATTCCACTATTAAGTTATCGAACACACTTACTTTAGTCTTAGTCTCCAGCAGGGTCAAGTCTTACGTAAACAAATTGTTCCATTACTGAAAACCCCGAGTCCTGAGCGACGCCAATGGCATTAAATCTCCAGTTGACGGGTCTCTGTGGAACTTTAATTCCTATATAATTGTCTGGATTGTAACTAGTGAAAGTGTCCTCCCATCCGAAGTTATCGCCCGCAGCAGAATAAAAGTAATTGTTTCTATTCTTGCGATAGACTATGAAATCTGAGGGTCGCTTATCTTTATTGACATCTTGTTCGCAGAATAACTCATCAGTTCCATCGAGGCAGTCCCATTTGCCATTACATTGTTGATGAGCTTCATAGCATTGTTGGCCAGTCAAACATAACAATAGAATAAAAGTGGCATCCTGGTGCTCTTTGTGCTCTGTACTTTGACTTTGCACACTAACATATTCGGGACTCGCAGTTGTAAATTGATTTTGAAGGGTTCGGTTGTAATATAGATGTGGAGTACAACGGTTTGATGCCAACGACAGTCTCAGATTCGTTAAGACAACCAAATCATTGAACTAAAGAGTAGAAAAATGGATAATTGAGTGCAAATCCAATTTGATTGAACTCACAGCAAAAGTAGATCCTGAGTCGCGGGCGTTGTTATGAGTCAAGAAGTATAGAGCCTTTTGATCGACGCCTTCGCGGGTCTTATAAATTACTTTTTTTGAGTATTTGGTCTCAAAATTTCTTAAAGCAATTTCTGCGTTCGCTTTCGTGATATCATTAAAACCTTGAATGGCTTCAAATTCAGCGTCGATTGCATTGTGACCAATGAATGAGGCCTTTCCTAAATATGGGATATATTCGATCTCATTTCCAGATCTGTCCTGATTCAAATTGATATTCAAACTAAGTTTCTCTCTGTTTATGCCTTCGACCGGAAGACTAACACTGTCCGCAATTATTTCTCCGTCAGGTGTTATGTGATATACGATTACATTACAATTCGGAGACATTTCTGGCGATAGGGAT
This sequence comes from Fuscozetes fuscipes, assembly GCA_034702105.1. Classification (NCBI taxonomy): domain Eukaryota; kingdom Metazoa; phylum Arthropoda; class Arachnida; order Sarcoptiformes; family Ceratozetidae; genus Fuscozetes; species Fuscozetes fuscipes. The sequence goes on along the minus strand of JAQGCS010001512.1, from coordinate 9,021 downwards.
ACAGAAAATGTGGTCACAGACCTCAACATTCCTGATACTAATTCCTCTCCTGTTACTTGAATACTGCCCTTTGAAACAACTAAATAGTTGAATTTGGGCATATAAAAATTACCATAAACGTGGAATATGCCATATTCTCCTCCTTTTCCACTCTCTGTACTGGTAGTTATGTAGAGAATTCGGTTCGTTGAAGAGAAGAAAGAAACGGCCAAGAGTTCGGTAGTGGCCGTATTGTCAGTAGTTGTGAAACGAGCTTTTAATGAGAATTTGTCGATATTTGGGGGCGGTTTAAGCTTTATTTTTCCAACCCCTTCCTCATTGAGTTCTACTTTAAGACTATTGTCAATTAAATCTTTACTCAAGGGTTCCATTTGACCGAAAACAGTGTTTTTATTCAAAGCGAATGATGGCGTTATATAAAGCGATGAAATGGGCAGAAGATATGAGGGAAAGGCAACAGAATCACTGTAAGAGACAGCAATATATGTCTCGAATGGAAGTCCAGGTTTGAAGACTGCCGGCTGAGTATCAAGGAATCGAAGGATAAGCGTAGAGTTGATGATTCGAGTTCTGGCATAACCCGACACTATATGGTCGAAAAATCGTTCGCCGACTTCTACGTGAACCACAATTTCTCTATTTATAAAGGGTGTGGTCAGAGGTGTCGACAATAAATTTGTTAAATCATATTGAAAATCATAAGATCCCTCGAAGCGTGCAATGGTTTCGATGGTTAAGACATCTTGAAAAATATCGAATTCACTGACAGCAGTGTAATTGTCGTAATCGCCGTTCAATACTCTCCAATCGAAGCGCAAATTTTCTGGAATCAGCATAACTCTTATGGTTGCGTTTCCCGTCACAGGCATTAGGTTAGTGTGGTTTGCATATACTGTTCCTTCGAGATAGGGCTGACTTTGAGATATGAATGCCGGCATTGAAACACTGACATCGAAACGATCAGTAAACCAGCGCTCGATAAGTATTTTCCTTAATTCAAACCAATCATAACGAATAACGAATTTTCATTGTTTTGATTAAGATTTTTACTTTTCCTCGATTTGTTGGAGTGCTTTAACCCTGACTGTCCACCAGCCCCGAGGGTAATCTCCAGGCAACTTAAATCCTATGCTGACGATTCCTTTCAAGTAATTTGACGACAAAAGAGTCAATTAAATAATTAAAAATATTTGCCATCGATTTGTGCACTTTTTGTTGGCTTTTATTAATGATCGAAAGTCATGTAATTCTAATGAATGTATAATTAAAGCTCAGATTTAGCCCTACCTTGAAATGGATAAACGGAATTCCATCTCTTCATAATAATTCCTCGAGAGTTCTACAGTAGGAGCAAAGTATTACTGCATATGAAAGACAAATATTTTATGCAAATTATTAAATGATTATTATTTAATTATGAGAGAAGTCTAACAAATAAGAAATTGAAAGCATTTATTACCAGCAGAAAAATATCGACCGCATCCACGTATGGCTTCATTTCCATATTGAGTAAAACCACTCGAATGCTGACTATTGTGTCAATGAAATTACAATTGAGTTTCGATTCACTTATTGATCACTAGTTTTGTGCAATGAAACGATTAAATCAATTTTCGATTAGATTTCTTTTCATAAAAATATTTCTGCCAAATAAGCTTCGAACTGATTCAAGATATTACAAACAAGTTATTGATTAACAAGAACATTAATTGCAGTTTCAAAGGCGCATCAGGTTGGGTGGTTTAGCAGAATTCGCTCTAAAAAAGAAACATGTAGATCCATCTGGACTAAAAATGCCAATGGAACACACTCACATTAATTCCTACACATAAAGCCCCATTTTAACTCAGAGCATACCTTAACATTGATTCAAACAGGCATCTCCAAAACCAGCAAGGGAATTCCCCTACATTAATTTTCATCACCCGATCAAATTTTATCAGTTAATAGCAGTGATGGGCAAGGGGGTATATTTTATTTGCCTCAAAATCAACTTAGATGACCTCTAAAATGATTTTTCGGTGAAAATTTTTTTTGGATCCCCCCCCCCCCTAAATTTTCGTAAATCCGAAAAATTGTCATTCAAATCCGAGGAGCTTTGACCTCCCTAGATTTTCGAAAATTTACGAAAATCTATGGTCACTTATTTGATATCCAAAGTTCGGTAAAATTGTTATTTTGTTGATCCGAGCATCCCTTCATATCCTAGTAGAAATACCCCCTTGCCCAACCCTAGTTAATAGTTAAGAAATTCCTAATCTAATAATTACAAAAGACTACTACACTATATAGGCATTAATAAATAAGCCCCTTAATAATGAACAAAAAGTTCTTTTCAGGGTGAGAGTAGGGGACAATACACCGATTTTACTATATATTGCATAATCTGTGAGACTGACATTAAAATACATTTTTTTGACTTTCTCTCCATTCAATGCAAAAAACTCATAAAATTTGAATTGAATTGTGTGACCAAAACAATTAAAATGAATGATTCGGGTCATTTGAATTTGCAAATCTAATTCTTTATGGCATGAAACAATTGTAATGGTAATCTGTTTTCAAAATTTAGAAAAAATCAAACTTATTTCATGAATATTGAGCAGGATACCAAACAGAAGTAAAATTGATAAAGGGTTACCATTGTCGTTAAGCTAGTGCGAATGTAAAACAGAATGTATTCTAGTAAAGTCATGTGACATCCCATGTTATGCAATTATTTATTGTTAACTGTGTAAGATTAAAGAGAAGATTATTGAGAAGGTTTACAAATACTCATTTGAGTTATTATTCACTGTTGTATCAGTTCTTTTAAATGAATTCTTTCAAAAAATATTCTGAGCTCAACATCGGGCGCAATAAAATACAATACAATAGTAAAAACGATATAAAGGATTTTATAAAAAAATTGTACGCATCGATTTTTATTATATTCTTGGACTAATAGCAGGTCATCATGGGTCATGGAAAAAAATTATTAAATTTCAGATCCCAGTCACAATACAAAATGGCACCTTGTCCTTTACATGTATTAATTAAAGTCCTCTCTCCTCCCTATGTGGTCTATGTGCTAGGCGAAGAATTATCAGAAGGGCAGAATTTCCTTTTCGTGCAATTGTCCAAAACTTTTAAAATGAACACAATTGAAACCGTTATTACTTCATTCTATTCGTTGAGTATTCGTTAAATTATTGAATCATTTCGTTGAATCTTTAATGAAATTTTCATTTAAATAAACATGCAAAATGAGTGCAAGTCAAGTTTATAAAGTTCTGAATATAAATTGCTTGATTTTACCATATCTCTTTACCGAATAAATTTAGAGATAATGAATCATTATTAATAATCAAGACAGCTTTAAATAATGTATAAGCTATTATTTTTATTCGAGAAAAGTTTTCAAACAATAAGTGATTGGCTTTTAAATGAAAAGTGAATAAATTAGTCATTATTTAGATATGTCTTTTGATTTAATAAGTGATAAAATGAGCAGGACAAAAAATAAACTATCTGATGAGTGGATTTTAATTAACCATAAAATTAGATACACATCATATAAATCATTTGTGACTTCATTCGAACCGTTAATTGTGTGTTAAATATGCGACCAAACAATGCAATACATGTGTTATATGTAGAGACAGATGTGTTATATAATCGACTAATTTATTCGTCACTTAATTCTCATTTGTTTATCGCAACGAAAAAATATTAAAACACAGGTGTTATCACTGTTTTGAATACTTGTGCAAAATCACAAACCAAGCAAAAAGTTCAAAGATCTCAAAAAATATACTAGAGCATGTAATATAATGCATGCACCAAAACAAATATGAAATTAAAGAATATTAAGGCTGTGACTCAAAGAGAATGAAGTGAAAGGATTGTTTACTCACTCGTTTGCTTCAAATTATAAACCAATTGATTAGTTTGGATGAGAATTGTCAGGAATTCGGGTAAGAATTTCAAAGTGGTATTACTAGTGAATCCATTGCCACCACGAACTCCATTAGCATTTGCCTCGACTTTTAATTGATAATCACCGGATCGTGCAGTGAAGGGGATCTGCAAAATATTCTCAACTATACTCTATTGTTTGAATTATTCTTTTTTAATAACTTTTAGAGTCATTATATTTTATTTTCCTGTTTTATTTGCCGATCAAATAAAAGTCAATTGTGTTTGCGATTCAACATTGCATTACTCGTCAGTTGTCAGTAATGGTGACTCTATAACTATGAGTTCATCAGATGCCTGAATCAGCCTGATAAAAATGATTACTCAATTGAAAAGCTTTCATTGACTAAATTTTGATAGATTAGCCTCATTTGACTGAATGTCACATTATGTTTGTTTGTTTTATTTTAATTCACAATTCATACAAAAGCCCGCAACTATTCCCGTCTGATAGGAAATGAAAACTATACTCTTTTTTTAATACCTGTGCCTAACCTTTACTTTTGCTACAAATGATAACTTCCTTTGAAATTCATTTTTAAAATAATTTTATTTTCCGATGAATTGTTTGCAAAATGTATTTTTTAATTGAGTTTCAAAACTTATGTATTATTTAACTTAAAAATTTTGACTAAACTTTATCTAAAATCTTGAGTTTTAAACAAACTATTGTCGAGGAAATATTGTGATAATAATAGTCAAGATAATGAGTAGGAACAATCATTCTCTCTAGACATATAATTACAGCGAACATAGATTAAATTTGTTGAAGAGTTGCTATCCTTGAAACCAATGATAGATCCAAATTTTATTCTCGACTATAATTTAAATGATTGAATACTTCAAATTCAAATATCTTTTAATTCCTGTATTTGCTCAGTTTTAAAAATAGGAAGTCAATCAAATATGTACTTATCAAAGAATGTGTGAACTGGAGTGCTTGCAGCAAGTCTAAAGTTACACCGATATTATGCCCGAATGCAATCAAAAGTTGTTTATAAACCACAAACCATTTAATTAATATAAATATGTTTTGAAATTCGATCGCAAAGTTATTAAATGATTTGCGATCACTTATAAGACTGGGATATTCTACCTAGTATAGGATGGTCTGGGAAATATATACTGTATATATACGGTAAATTCTGAGTAGCGGTGCAATGAATCATTACCAGTGATGTCGTCTCCAACTCATAGCTAAGTGGTATTCATGTCTTCTGTGAATTAGTTATTCGGAAATAACTCATAAAAAGTCAGAATATAAAACATATTTGTATCGAATAAACTCTAATATCCAATACAGTGTTTTCCACCGTTTCGTCCCTCAAAGTTTATATTCAGTCCCTTTCAGTGCGCTAACAGTACACCTAAGCATTGAAACAGAGTTATAGCTCTCATACAACACACGCCTTGGCCCATTGCGTAGCTCTAAAAGGGACTGAACGCTGTAAAATGGGGACAAAACGCAGCAAAGAAGGGACTGAATATAAACTTTGGAGGACAAAACGGTGGAAAACACTGTATTCTTATTAGAGATGAGCTTCTGATCTATTTTTCAGATCAGATCCGAAGTTTCTATTTGATGATGAAATCAAGCTTAAATTAAATATGATAAAGCTGCATTATCATTTTAAAAATATATTTATAAAATTCCTCCTACATATAATTTATTTACTAAGAAATTAGTGAAACAATTTTTAAATCAAAATTTCAAATTAATTTTTTCAGCAAAAATTTGGTTAATTATTATAAATATTATTGGTTCGGATCTATTTCGGATTTACTTCCAAATCGAATCAGTCCCGAATGCCTTTTCATACCTCTGAGAATTTTGGTCAAATCAGATTCGAGTCAAATGAGATCAGATGAGAAGCTCAGCTCTAATTCTTATACACACTTCCGTAGATTTAGTGCCACAAAAATAAAGGTTTTGTAAAATAAAGTCTTTGACTCGAACTGCAAAATACATTTTGACACGAGTTTAGAAGAGATATTCTAATAGAGAGGATAATAGATAGGTCCAAGATTCGTCGCAAAACCTTTCAACCTCTATCCTAAGTGAAGGAAAGGTTCATTTGAGTTTTATGGGATTTTTGAGGAATATTTCCTGAAAAATGCTTTTTTCTACAACCTCCTAAATCTTTTGGGATTAATGATTGGTCTGCCCAAGGATTTCTAACTTTGCTCACCCTGTATAACAAAAAAAGAAATAATTTATTTATAATAACCCGAAATGTATTATAAACAGTGGAATAGTTATTACTGTTTGAATGATTATATTTGAAACATTAATGTTCTGATAATTAAACAAATGATTGCAATCAAAAGATTGTTTATACTTAGCTCACATCCAATGGTTTGTTTGTAAAACCATTTTTCAAATAAATAATTTAAATAATATTTTCTTACTTTCATCAATAAATTTTGAGATCCCCCTGGAATGAGGTCTTTTTCTGTAGCACCTGCTATTTCTTCATTATTGCACTGTACGGTCGCAGATATAGTGAGAGGAAAGGGTGATTCCAGCAAATCTACAACCACCCTATACACTTGTCCGGGTCGTACCTGTGTAGGGGCCACTATCAGGTAGCGTCTAAACAGTCCAACAAAATAAGTCAATCGTTAGAAAACATTATATTATAAACACTTATATTATAAATGAAGTATTGATTAATATATAAAAGAGAAATATATGACAAAATCGATTTATTTCTATAAATAACTGAAATGTTATAAAAGTTATTAAACTTACGGTTTGTCTACTATTTGGTACGGAATATAAGGAAAAGTTCCTCCTTTTGAGACAATAACATTGTCTCCGATGTCGAGCACAGGTCTACTAAGACGCTGTTCTGCACTCAACAAATTAATTTCAATGATTAAAATCAAAATTAGTTGAAAACCGAGCGTTAGTTTCAAACGAATCATTTGAATGAATGCATCGAATGTATGGCAACACAGAATAGGAATCAACTGAGCAGTTCTACTGCTGTAGAGTAGGTAACACTCAATACTTGTAGTTCGACACTCATTAGAGCACAGTCTGAAGGCCAGTTTACATCAATTCTCAATAAATAAAGAATGCAATTAAACCCTTATTTTATTTAAATTAAAACTTCAATCGATACTCATTTGAATACAAATCTGTTAAATATTTTATTAAATGAATAAAAATCTGAATTTAAGAGTTAAATGAACTCGTTTTACAAGTAATAATAAGTAAGATAATCTCACCAGAAATCATTTCATAGTATAGGTTAACACTGGATGTGAACACGAATCAAATATTTGATGTAAACTCAGATCAATTGATACCTTAACTCATAATTTGAATTTTTATTCAATTTCCGAATAAATTAAATATTAAAAAGATATAAAACAATTAACCCTTTAACCAGCGCTTTTCAGATTGTCACTTCTAGCACATTTGCTTTGCGCCTTGTGTTCAATGCTCACCACATATTCACATAAATATATCGTTAATAAGTTGATAATTGGATTAAAAAATTGATATGAGATAAGCAAGTACAGTTCAGTGCCGTTTTTATCAACCAATTTTCGAAAACATTAATAGAATAATTAGTTAATTTGAGGCCAATTTTATCACATTTCTATTTCTATCAACCTTTTTGCTCTAACCGACTCTGCTTGATAAAAACGGCACTCAAGTGTAATCCCAAGTTTTTGGACAAAATATTTGTCAACAAATAATAGTTTATTTGAAAGCAAATTACAAAACTAAGAAATTGACAACAATTTACAAAGATTCTTTTAGATGCCTCTTCTTTAAATATGATAATCTGAAAGGACTGGTCTAAACTGTAAACAATTTGGACCACACTTTGAAAAATAGTTAACATAAAAGCATGTCTTGCATTCAATTATTGTTAGTTTCAATCGGACAGACCGTTGAGACTACCATTAGATGTGGAACCACTAGAGTTTTGGTTGAGATCATTGATAGCCCAGTGCCGACAGTCTAACTCGCTTTTGAGTTTACGGTACTCTTTAAGCAAAGCTAAGTCCAAACTTTCATATTCTGACAAAAGTTGTTCCGCTTTTTTCAGTTCAGTTTTGAGCCGAAACTCTTCGGAATCCAAAGCCTTTCGCTCTTCTCTCAGACTTTTTATCTTCTCTTTGTTACCATATGTCTGAGCGATTGATTCCGTTTCCATATATCTTAAGAAAAGACATTTTAATGACTGAAACGAATTGAATATTGAAAATATAGACCTATTTCTAATGCAAAGGGTCTGTGCCTTACTCATTGACAAATTACAATACATTTCGTCGAAAATCAATTTGAAGGGAATTTTGTATTTGTGGTAATACTGTTGGACGACATCCAAGTATTCGGAGAATAACTTTTGTGAACAAATCATTGATTTTAAAATTGGTTTAAAACAAACTGAAAGCAAACCTTTTGATAGTTTTCAAACTTATTGTTCACACTTTCGGTGAGACATTGATTTTCAGTCATTTGTTCACTCAATTGATCCAATTTTGTTCGAAAAGTATTTTGTATGTCAGAGTCACTCATCTGTTGAGTGTTAATGTCCTGACCAGTGATCAGTTCAAGGATTTCAATGCATTTTCTTTTAATCCCTTTATTCAAGTGTTTGTAAATTTCTTCGGCACTGAATTGACATTTGAGTGAATTTTTGTCGTATTTTTCAATTAAGCCATAAATGAGAGGATCTCTGGCTTTCAGTTCAGTTAATGACAAACATTTCTGAAACTCTTGGTTCTAAAAAATGGACAAAATTTAATTAAAGAGTAAGTGATTTGAAAATAAATTACTTTAATTCGTTTCAAAATTGAATAAACGATTTGTGTTTTGGTTTCAATTAACTTCACTTTTGAGTCGTCGCTAACGGACTGTAATTATGACACAAATTAGATAATTATATAAAATTGGTTTCAATAATATATTTACCATTTCTTCGATTTAATCAATAAATTACTTTAAATTATTTTTAAAATTATATTAAAGATATTTCATTATTAAAATGGCAAAAACAGACGTACATATTGAATGAATGCTTACATGTAGTCATGTTTTAA
>JAQGCS010001511.1:0-13499 GCA_034702105.1 Fuscozetes fuscipes | reverse complement strand
AAGTTATACCTTGCTAATCATTCAACTTAAAAGTCGTTTATCAAAGTACAAAGTATGTACTACTAATGTGTGAAAATTCATCTTACAATTTGCATCACTTTTAGCGATTCTTCTTACGGCTGCCGCTTGCTTCAACATGGTCATACGCTGGTCATAGCTATTGATATGCAGAATCCAACCATGTGGTTTTTGTTGAAATATTTCAGTTATAGTTTCCGACTATGACTTGTTAGACCTACTCGAGCCAACCCCAGATCTATTTTCAAACACAAGACATTACTCGATATGTGAATGGAGTCAATTTCCGATATCAATTGAAAATGATGATCTTGGCAATTTTTATGTTGGAAAATATGACATTAATTTGTGTTTTTCTTTCGAATTTCATTCGATTGAAAGACTCCTTTCAGACGATATATATTCAGATTGAGTTCCAAATTGCAATTTCTGGCACTCTATTCAAGTAAAACATTGAATCGATTTTGAAATTCTTTCTAATAAATAGTGAGAAAGCAATAAATCTTATATTGAATTTTGATTACTCGACAGATAAAGCAAACTAGGCTACTATTTATCTCAATACAATCAAATATTCAACAATGGGCTTTATTTAGGTGAAATATTCAATCTTTCATATTATCTAAGGAGTTTAAAAAACAAATTGTCTCTCTATGCTAAATAATGATGCAAGGTCATTATTAATCTAGCTTGTTCGCTAACATTCAAATTTTGAAAGAAGAAATATGAGAAATGTCATCGTTTATGAGGCATATCTTTCATGATTAATATATAATATTTTTTGCAAGATTAAAAAAGAAAATTCTAACAAAGATTTTCAAATCTATTGCTATGTTTTATTGGCAATGATTTCACATTTGCTTCGATCGTAAAATTGTTTTTATAGTCTCTCTTAATGTAAAACTAATGTCATATCCAATAAAGTCTTAGTTTTCTGATCACACGTTTCGCTTCTTTACGTCAGAACTCAAATCAAATTTAATTTTAATAAATGACAACTTTTTTCTTAATGGAGTTATTGATTGAAATTTACGGTACAATTGTTTACTCTCATTAGAAAATGGGAATTACCAAGTTAATGCATAATCCGGATCCTAATATATTTTAATATTCAATTTAAATGCTCAAGGTAAAATTAAAATAATATAGTTTACACCTAAAAACTTTTTAAACTGAAAAGAGTTTAAAAGCTATAAAATGACATGCTGAATTACCAACCCACATTGTTTATACTCGCATAACATGATTGAAGTTTTTCCAAAGTTGTTCACGATTATGTGCCTCGAATTGCATTTAACATGATTATTTGATACATCATGTTAAGTTTCATTACACCAAATAAATGTATGACTATTTTTAAAACAGCTTAATTTATTCACTAGACCTCGATTACACAAATCTCCACTAATTATATGTGCTTGGTAGCTAATAAGCTAATATAAAATCTAAATATTTTCAAAGCATAAATAAATAGAATTACAAATTATCATAGATAACAATATATTAGTAAAATTCTTGTGCGCGGACAGCATTTCTGAGCCTGCTTGAATCACCATAAATATTGCGATTTGTTCTAAGGTTTCCTCTAACTTTGATTTGATTCTGGAACTTTTCACCCAGCTTATTTTTAGTAGTTTGGATAGTTTTGTGAAAACTCACAGAAAATTTGAACAAAAATAAGAGCACATCATAAATGGTGAGGACTGAGGCACCGATCCATAATGAGAAGAGGCCGCCTAGAATTGCGAAAAAATCAAACTGGCTGGTTTTAGGTACGTGAGTGTAAGAAATTTCCTCGTGGTATTTGGCAGCCAGAAATACGATAGTTTGTCCATCCACCACATTTTTATTGTGGACTTCATATTTCTGCCAAAATTTCTCCTTAAAGTCATCCATCAATTCAAACATATCCTTCTGATAGTACTCCTCATAACAGTCCTGAAGACAATTGTTCTCACAATCAGTAGAGTACTTTTTATACTCTTCACTATCTGTGTATGGACATTTTTGGCAGTTGCTCACAGTCCTGTCACACGCCTTGACAGTGCAGTTGCAGATCTTTTCCGAGTTATCTTCTGATTCTAGAATGTAGACTAGGTCTATTGGAATGCACTGAAAACCCGTGTGATTGCGCCAGAATCTCTTCTTGCATCTGGTAATACACCCAAATTCTGACAGAGGGTCGTACTCTGAGCACCTGTTTGCCATATAGCTGGAACATTTGGTGATAAACGGTTCTTCCAATCGACTCACCCAATACTTGCTGTAAATAACGCCATACGTCTTATTATTGAAAACACGGGAACGGGTCATCTCCAGGTCGTATAGATTGATGTCAGGCATCGACTTTGATGTGTGGACGTAAACGAAGATATCATTTTTAGGGTTATCTATCTTAAGCATTGCAAACACCTGTTCACTGTCTTCCTGTTTGCCCGAGGTGATGTTCACCGATATATTGAAACTGTTTTCACTGAAGTTGAAGTTCTTGTACAGTTTGCTGAAGAATGTCATACAAATGCGCTTTTGTGTGACACTATTGATAATAAATGCGCTATCGGTGCAAAAATCGCCCGTTCCCGACCGTACGTCAAAACATTCCACTTTCAAACTATCCTTGATATTAGTGAATAACATTTGGGAGTTTCTGTTTGGTAATTCCAAATATTTTGCCAGTATTTTTAGGTTAACCCACTGCTTATCTTCTTCTTGTTCTTCAGACTGTGTGGGTTCGGTCCCGGAATCAGATCTCAGGGGTTCTGTAGACTGCGCTGGAAACTTTTCAGCAAACTCCTGGTCATTTTTCCTCAAGAGGTCCAAGTATTCCGTGACCACCATTTGGCGGCAAACACTTACAGCCGGCATAGTCTGCTCCACAGGCTTTGCGATTTTGATCTGGACCACCGTATTATAGTTGTAATACTCCGAACAAGAAGAACCAACCTGGTAGAACATTACTCCGCAACATATCAAATAAATAGTTGATCTGATAATAGAATTCCATTCCAAATCTTCATTGTGTAAATATTCCTTAGCCTTTGCTAGTTGCTTTTGAAATCTGCTCATTTTGTTCTTATTCACTTTGTAAATTGCTTTCATTAATTCAGAAATTTTAATACTTATTAATAAAATATTCAAGTTTGTTTCACAATCAAGTTCAAATAAGCAGACGTCAAAATACAGTCGAACTCTGTTTACAAATATTTGCTTTCAATGGCTTTTGATTTGATTGAAATTTGTTTGTTCATTAATGAAGGATCTGTTGACAAGGTCAAAATGTCACGAATGATGTGAGGATTCGATTGTAGAAGAAATCAATAAACTAGGTTATCGCGTGTTTGCCATTCATTATTATGAAAGGAAATCAAAGCATTTCTTTACAATCGCTTCGATTTGTTGTAAACACAGAATATTTTAAACATTAATAAAGTTTTACTCAATATTATCGTCGAATAAAATGCAAAACTTATAGATTTGGGTCTAAATTACATAATCGATAAAATGCTATTAAAATGGGTTTTCAATGTCAATCAAATTTTAGGCGAATATTCTATTAAACCTGTCCAGTACCTGTCAGACCACCTAGCATGAATTATATTTTTCATTGCCAATTTTTGCTTACTGAAGTGGAAGAGTTAAGAGTGAACAGGTGAATGTGACAGGTTAGTTTTTGGCTTAAAAGCACGATTTTGACACAAATAATAGTCAGACTATACTAAATAAATATTCGGAATAAATATACCAGTACATTGTCTAAGAATTAATCAATAAACAAGAATTTTATTAAAATATTGCGAGTTTATTTGGCATGCTAACATTACATAAAATATTAATTTGAATTCAATTTGCTATTCGTTAACATATTCATAGTTTTGAAGTCTTTATCTCAAATCAATACAAAAACAATTTCTTTGATGTAATTTATTAAAGTATTTTATTTCCAAATTGATCATGTTTCATTCAATCATTTTCTATTGAAATCTAAAATTTCAATTTTATATCAGATATATTTTATATCCTTGCTTAACTTTTTAATAAATTACTTTTATTTAATTTCTGGTCTACATGATCCAGCTCAGAATAATTTGAATTCAGTGCAGTTCTTATATTTTGAATTTGTTTTATGATCTTGATGTTATTTTTACGAATGTTTTTTATTCTATTGCTCAGGTAAATTTTTATCTTGTGTATTGTTGTCAAATTATTATTTTCTCCTGAAGCATCTGGTTTATTTTCTGTAATATTAAATGAACCAGGAATGTCAAAAGCGGTTGAATTATAACTTATATCTTGCTCGACAATATCTGCATTACTCAGTATTTCCTGGTAACTTTCAATTGAATTGATCGTGGTCATTCCCAATAAATCAATTGAACTGTTGGGAGTGGTTATGGTCAAATTATGTGTTCTGTTCCATGTGATGTACCATTCTTTGTTGTCAAACTCATCTCTCATATTTATGTAATCTCGCTCGATTTCCTCGATCAATATGAGGACAATTACTATTGTGAAGAATATGAGGACATAATTGGCTTTTAGGAATTGAGGCTCATCCTGGTCAAAATAATTGATTATTTAATAGTGAATTTCACATATAGCTCACCAATGACATCAGCCAGCGCCAAAACTTCAACCGAATTTGATTAGGTGTCATCATAACCTGGTTGTTTGATATGCAAAATAACCTGGTTGTTTAAAAGGCGCAGTTCAATTAAATTTTTATTTACATATCATTAAAACATACGGTCTATGATCACGTGATTTACTATTTCCATGCTATTAAAAAAGCCAATTACAGGATTTTATACACTTTGACAGATTAAACCAGGTATGTTATGATGGATTACGTGTAATAATCCTTCATTTATGCCTAAGTATTGATATACCCTTTGATTAAGTTTTTAACATTGAATTAAACAACACTTCAACTCATCATTTGCCGACATTTCATTGTTTTTCTGCGGAAATCAACTAATTTTGTTTTCACCGAAATTATGAAAATATCCCATCAGTTGAGTAAAAGCCAATTCTTATATCATACTATGACCATGGAACTCTAATGGTTTCTTTAATTAAACATTTCATTATAAATATGACAAAACATTTTTTAAAATTTTATAAAATAAAAAAATTTGATTAATATTTTGGACATTTTTTGTCACGAATTTCATATTAAAATCATTAAAATCTATTTTAATAATTAATTGCATGGTTAATTTTGATGTTTCATCAGGAGAAGTGTAAATTAAAATTTTCCAACAGCTCTGTCATACAAATGACTGTCCCCTCATTTGGGTTGTCTTCAAATTCAATGACTAAAGCAATTAAACCAAAAGATTAATGATTTTAATACTGAATAATAAGTTTGAGTATATTTTTATGAAACAAATGACAGATTCTATTAAAATGTTTGAAACATTTGCTATTGTTTTATGAAAATAAATAATTGAAGTCTTTAATTGTAGGAATTGAAGGGTCAAATGCTGCCTTTGAGACAGCTCAATGATCTTGGTGAATTGCAATTTTCTGCACGCGTTACATAAAACTGTTTTTCTTTATATTTAATTGTTTTATGAAATTATTATTTATTCGATGAGAGAGAGAGAGAGAGAGAGAGAGAGAGAGAGAATGGAATAATCTATCTAAAATAATAGATTAGATCAAATTAATGAGCTTTGAGTTAAAAAATACTGTAATCTTACGGAAAACGAATAAATGTTTACTCGTTTTTCGATCAAAATAAACATAATTTATAGGATTTGTTCGGCGATTATGTGAACAAAACCGTCGATAGGTTTGAAATTTTCCACAAATTCTGATTAATATATTTTGTTGTTACACTTCCGCAAAATTACACTGTTTATACTTACCTAACATTATTTTCAGGGTCAAGGATGTTAAAAATGGGAGTGTTTCGCCAGTCACAGACCCTTGACATCTGTTTTGTAAAGTCGAGTGCACTGTTTAATAGGTATTCCTAACATATTCCTAATTTTGCTCAAAGAAGTACTTCAAATGTTTCAACATTCCTATTATGGGCTATTCATCGGTAGGACTCCCCAAAAGCTTTCGCTAAGATCTAGGGGCCGGTATGCAGGCTGTCAGCGATCAGGCCAGTGCTCATCTTCAAAGATATATGTTCTACTAAATCCGATCCGTTAACGTTATACCTGTGCTCTTAAGTCACACTTGACCTCAAAAATGCAATATTTTTGTTTAGCAAAAAGAAAATATTTTATATAAAAAATGGATTTTTTGCTGTTCAGTGAAATATATATTTTCTTATATTAAATGTTTTGAAAGTTTATTTCGATAACAAAATCAAAGCTAAAAAGAAAATATAGTTTCGAGTTATTGAGACGAAGATAAAAATGAATTCTTGTTCAAGAATTCAATTAGTTTTCAAATTGATTTTATCTCTTCTTTTTTAAGCAATAATTTAATGAATAATTTAAATGCATTTCGTAAATAAATTTTATTGAAATTTAATTAATGGTAAAAATAATAATTAAAGAGTCAAAGAGTTGAGCAAATATTTAGCAATAAGCAAGGTCATAATGATAAAGGTTTAATAAATTTCAACGTTTAATTTGTAAAATTTCTTATGAATTAATTAACATTTCGAATGACATTTCGTATAATTAAGTTGATTTATCTACTAATTGATTAATTGTTTTCTAATTATTGTTCTTGCTTTTTCACTATTTCAATAAAGTTTGTTCAGTAAGCTAACCCTATATTTTTCCTTTTAAATTCAGCGTCAATTTTTCAAGGGGCAATAATTTGCATACTTAATTAATCATTAAACAATTGTATAACCAAATAGTAAAAATAATTGAAAATTAACATGCTAATTTTTGGTATATATTCAAACTCTCGAAATTGGAAAATAATTAACGAAAATCTTATTTTTCTTAATTCAGAGAAATGTTTTAAAGTGTCTATTAATTGATAAATGGATTTAAAT
The DNA here is from genome assembly GCA_034702105.1 of Fuscozetes fuscipes. NCBI lineage: Eukaryota > Metazoa > Arthropoda > Arachnida > Sarcoptiformes > Ceratozetidae > Fuscozetes > Fuscozetes fuscipes. The sequence goes on along the minus strand of JAQGCS010001511.1, from coordinate 6,514 downwards.
TAAAGCATTCATTAACTTGCAAATGTTGACACTTTTGTCAATTGGGCTCAATCACATCCTGGGTCAATTCACTTGAGCCTCAAATAAAGTAATTAAGGAGCAAATGCTTACAAGTTATTCCACTTTTTATTCTTGAAGTCGAAGAACAGATTTTCTTTAGAATACAAATCCATTTATTGTTTCTATTTTTAAGTATTCAATTGTTCCCTTAATTATCAAACAAATATCGATTGGTATTTGAGTATTTGAGTAAGACTATTTTGAGATATATCACTTGTAACCGAGTATAAATCGATTAAATTGAAGGCTCCACTTATAATTAATTCAAGATTTTAAAGAATTTCATTGGAATATGCATTGGTCATTTTATTATTTGAAAGAAAACAATGAAAATATGAGTACATTATTAATGAATTTATTTGTGCATTAAATATGAAATTATATGTTATTATTGGACCAAAAATTGCTCCTTTCATAACATTTTAGCTGATATTAGTGTCAAATTTGCTTTGAATTAAGTATTTTTCATTTCTCACCGCTCTCTCCCTCTTTATATATTTTAATTCGTCTATAAAAACAGAGCACAGCCTATGTGTGTTGGGACAGGTATATAGACAGGTATGTATATATGGAAATGAAGGTTTTTGGGTTAATTCAGTGCAGAAAAACTCGAAAAATATTTATTCTCTTAGGAGTGAGAACTTGAAAGTAGAAAATTTAATTTATTCCCAAATGCTATTGAAATAAACGAATTAAATTCCAAATTATTATTTAATGATATTTTATGAATGCCTCTACCATTCAATCGATTCATTCTTCGCAACTTTTTTATGGTGTGTCCACTCCTACCGAACACTATTTTGAATAATAAGGATATCTAATAATAATTTATTTCATTACATATCAATTAATTTATTGAATTAAACGGTAATTCTATTGAATTAGGACTTGGATTCACTGCTCATTTTAGTGAATTCAATTTTTAAGTCTCGACTCCTGAGTGAGAGGTGTTGGCTCTCAACCTAATTATTAACATTTTTCAGAGCATTTTTTAGATTTATTACGAATTTAAAGCTCATTAAATGATTTGACGATCAGAGAAATAATCAGTTTATCTACGATAAGGCTATGAATTTGAGCATGCATATTTGTAAAGTGAGATAACCAATCAGTTAAGAACTGTTTGAAAATTGATTTCTCCCAAATTAAAGCCAAAACACTATAAATATATTTTAAAACTCGAAAAATAAATTTTATTATTGAAATAAAAACAAAAGTCAAATAAAAGCAACAAATTTGTAAACTTTTCTCCAATCGATTCAAATCTTATTATATTTTGAGTTTAAAATACTTTTTCGAATGACATTCAAAGATATGTTTTGAAGGCTTTTATCCAATATTTAATGCAATCAACAAAAATCTGTTTCAGTGAACTTCAAATTGAATCATCTAGATAACTGTGATTGCAATTGAAACTTTAAAATTGAATCACCAGACTTATTTATTGAATAGATTCGATTTTCTATCAGATTACCTAAATAATTGCCATTAAAATTAACGGTGCAAATGATATGTATCTAGCCCAATTTTAATCCTTTAATTAATGGGTGAAATCTATTTGAAAGTATTTCGAAAAAGTATTAAAACAAGAATTGTTTAAAAAAGACATTTCTCCAATTAAAATATACAATTAGCATTTGACCTTGACAATCCACAATAATTGCAAGTATTACCATGCTAAGTTAAGTAATCTATTGTTAATGTCAAACTGAAACTATATTTTATTTTGCAGAAAGTTAGCAAGGTTTAGGTGTCTTTTATAATCTCATTTATCAATTTAGTTCATTCTCTATTCGCCGAATATCCTTATACACCGAATATAACTTGGTTTGCTGAAAGCTTTTTCGTCGAATATCAGCTTGCCAAATTCCATGTGGCGCAATAGTGATTTGTTCTTATTATGTTAAATTATTTTAATTCACTGTTGTTTTCTGTTGTTCAATCGAAATTGGGCAAATTGAGATTCGGTGAATAGAGGAGATACCTTTCTATTTAGCAATCTTGCTCATATATGTGTTTTATTAACACTAATCATAATGAAAGCCAAATAAATAATTCATCAAGCAAACTCGTTGATTAAGTCATTTCTGTCTTGCAGTTAGCTCTCGAAACAAAAGTTTTTGTCCACATTTATAATAATTTGTGTAAAAATTAATACCAGAGTTTGTGGTCAAATACAAGTTGTGCCTAAATTTTAATTTTTTTAATTTACAGTTTTTGACAAGATCATAAGTCATTTCAGTTAAAAGTGCCATAATTTTGGACAAACCATTAGAATGACAGACACTTCAGTGGTTGAGAACAATATATCATAACATAAATGAGAATAAAACAAAGAAAACATTTAAATTATAATCAAAGATATTAATGAAAAACACTAATTATTCAAAAGTGTGTATTGAAAATTTGAAAAAATATCCTGGCTAATGTTCATTTCTTTTATAATTAAGATTGCATATAAGGCTAAATTACGGCAATTATATAACTGGTTGCTATTTAACGCCTACAGCAATGATATTAAGCTAAAATTGTTTTGCGTATTAAGAATCGAGAATAATATCACAGATGTGTTAAATGAGAAAAACTAAAGAAAAATATATTTTTCTCAACTCTTCTGATGAATAGTCAGATTAAATGAACAAAATTGTTGTGTATTTCTCGCCGAAAATAATTTGTATTTAATTTATCTTTTCATTAGTCAAACCATTGTTTTGGTGGCTTTTGTTTTGTGAAGATCTTTGGGATCTCTTTCTTGATTTACTCGGTATTTGTTGTTTGTAATGTTTTTAATCGCATTTTCGTTATTATCTAATAATTCAAACGATATTTCTTCTGCGAAAAGAGTCGATTCAAATGCCATAATCAGTACTATAATTGAATGCGATTATAGTCTTAAAGCAATGAATGAAAAAATGCGATTTTCTTTACAAAACTCTATGTTTAGAATTGTTTGCATTGTTTTTCGTACATATTTTTTGCACAAAACAATTGTATAACAACTGGTTTTTTATGAGCTGCACCAGAAATACACAGTTGTGCTGTCCAGGAGCATATATGAGCATACATGAGCGCTCACACATAAAAACAACTCTTATTGTATGTGTTTATGGATTTGTTAAACATTGTCTGTTTGGCTATTATTCCTGTTTTATATCCCCTCTAACAGTCATTTATTCAGAGTTCAGGATCAAATTTAAGCCAAATTTCAGACAATTTTCTACTGTTATTATCAAAGGGTTTAACAACTCATCTAGTCATAAATGTTGATAGTCTATCAATTAATTTATGCCATTGTACCAGATTTGAGTGGATTCTTGAAGAGACGAATGGGTGTTTTATATTTAGAGCCACTAGAACAGCCGCGAAATTATTGTCTAACATCAGAGGTGGCTAAAGGGGGGAATTTCACAATATTTAATCTCTCTCTCTCTCTCTCTCTCTCTCTCTCTCTCTCTCTCTCTCTCCGCTCTGTTATGCTGATTGTGCTCTCTTATTGTGACCTCTCGGAGCACATTCATGGTTAGGTAGCCTAAAACTGCATTTAAAGGCCGATACGCTTTAGCCTGTTCTGGACACACCAAAATTGACTATGGATTTGTTTTAGTATAAGAGAATGGATTTTTAACTTTTTGAAGTTATCTATGAAATACGAAATCAGAAAATTGAATAAAAACTTGACTTTCTTTTCGTTATTCATATTATATTTTATGAGTGAAATACAAATCAAGTTTTGTTGTGATTCTAAAGAAAAATAAAATTAAATCAAATTTAAGGAGTTTTTAGTTTAAAAAAAGTTAGAAATTGAAACAAACAAAAGAATAAAAAAAGTGTTTCTTATTTTTGATACAAAATAAAAAGTAAATTATGAGAAAACTTTTAGTTATCTCTTAAATGACTTATATTTGAGAAAAGCCTGAATTCCATTGTTTTCCTATTTTGAGATCATTTTATCAAATTTTCTCTTTAAGAACAATGACTTTCTTTTTGCCCGATTTGACACAAATATGCCACAAATTATCACATTTTCATCTCTTGCAAGATCAGTGAATTACTCTTGAAATACACCACAAAATAAGGTCAGTTCTATTGACACTATCAGAAAATTGAACTCCAATTTCTTAACAATTTCTGCGAACAATCAACACCAGGGAGATTAATTGTATGATATTGGCTCTATGATGCTGTAATCCGGGTTAAAATTCTTACGTGAATTAAACCAATAGATGCATACATTTAATTGTCTAGATAAGATTGTTTCAATCCATTAATTTTCCAGGGTCATCAGAGTTGAAAAGTTTTCTAAATTGAAATTTCTCGAAATAAGAAATCAACTAAAAAATTCACCATGACTAAATTTGTTATATTTTCAAACTTTGCTTTTGAGCTATAATTAGAATGAGTTAATTATAACTCAAATTACGGACAAAATTAAGTTTGAAATCAGTATTTGCAGGAATAAAAAAAGTGTTGTTAGTTAATGCTAATATTATACAGTGGTTTGAGCCCAGCCTTGACCTTTATTTTCCATAACGGCGTTTTTAATCGAAAATTTTATACTCGAATCTAATTTTAACCCAAACTTTATTTGTGTTTTATTCAGAAAATGAAGGGAAAGGCTATTATTTAATATGCGGTTTAAATGAATATCAAAAATAAAGAATAAGTTTTTCATTCGTAACATTATTCTCATACTCTCCTCTTCCTTAGAATACCCGCCTCTTTGCGAGGAGGAGTATTAAGAACAGAATAAAAATAATATTGAATTTTATTCTGTTCTAATTCTCATAATACAGTAATTAGTCATTCCTATGCTGAGCGCTGTTTCGCTTTTAAAATCACCGAATGAAAATTTCTCTTCAAATAATTATCAGTGTAACTAATAATAAATTGAATAATGAAAAAGGTTATTCTGTGCTAAAGGACAATTAAGATCCTAACCTTATTTCCCGGTTTATCTCTACATTTAATTCACTGCTCATTTTAAAACTCAACTCACATTCTTGTGAACTGACGGCGAAATTAAATCATATAAATCGTGATTAAAGTTTGCTTTTTCTCAACAAAATTAGAATTTATTATACATTTTCAATACTTATTGTTGTTATTAAAGGAATTTTCATTTTTTTCATAGTCTTTAGGGGAAAACATATGATTTTATATGAATAGATAATAATCTAGAAAATGATGTATAAATTGATAACCAGATAATTGTTACATACATTGAATAAAATACAACATTATTTTATGCTTAATGTATTCAATTTCACGAATTGCTTTCTTATTCTTGAAAGTCGTCTTCAATGTCTTCGCTTATATTTAGTGGTTTTCTTCGTATTATTAGTTAACATTTTATGGAATATATTCTTTAGAAATAATAAATAATTAATACGAAAATTTGAATTTTACTTTTGATTAACTCATTCTTATTGTTATTTCGGTTTATTGAGAACATTGACATTGACTTCAAAAAAGTTATAAAATTTTAATAAAAAGTTTTGATTTTTTATTTACTTAGAGAGAGAGAGAGAGAGAGAGAGAGAGAGAGAGAGAGAGAGAGAGAGAGAGAGAGATTTTATGAGTGTATTTCATGTTCTGCTAAACTTGAATTGAAAATCATTTTAAATATAGAATATTTCAATTAAGAGATAAATAAACAGTTGGGAAAACAAACAAAAATTTTGTTCAAAGATAATCTTAGACTATAAAAGATCCTTGTGTTTTAGTGTTACCAGTTTTTTCCAAGTATTTTAAGCCTTGTTTAATGACAGCTCTGTTTAAGAAGTTTTTAAGAAAATGCTTTTTACTCCTTTAAACACTCGAATTGTGGTTACGATTAAGTGATCGATCATTCATTGTATTGATGGGAATATCAAATTTTATTCGACTGTTTTTAATCTTGGTTTTCATTCTTCACGAGTTTTTCCATTGTTTGTAATTTTTTCTTCTCTCGACTTATTGTTGAACTTATTTTTAAATCAATTATTTTCAATTGAACTAAATTTGGATCGATTTTCGAGTTGAGTGAAGATTTCGTTTTCTTAACTAACTTTTCACACATTTTTCTAACACAAAGTTTGCGAACAGTTTTTCCAGTCTTTGATTTACTGATTATTTTATTTAATTATCGAATACTCCTATAAATAGTTCAAAAGAGTGAAGAAAAAGTGTTTATTGAAATAATGTGTATTTTTGGACTCAACTCTTTGTTTTTTGTGCTGAAAATGATATTAAATTTTTATTTGGAAACCATTTGAGTACTCATTAGACAGGAATTCGATAAAAACAAAATCTATAAACACTTTTCGAAAGCGTTAGAAAGCAATGAAAATTGTTTTACTCTTATTCAAAGATGCCCAAGGGGGGGGGTATGGGTCTTACCCCCCTAGAATCGAAAATTTTGGCTTTACCCCCCCCCCCTAGAATTTTTCGAAAATTTAACATTACAGGTATACCC
>JAQGCS010001510.1:0-13510 GCA_034702105.1 Fuscozetes fuscipes | reverse complement strand
TGGGTGAATTGAGAGAAGCAAATTAATTTTGGCTATAGATGTAGTGCTTTTAGGTTTGAATCGAACCCTTGTTTTTAAAATGTTTTAATTTGGTTCGCCATAAGACTGGTATCGATACTTAGATCGTGAGGTATGAAATATGAGTCCATTTATTATATTTTAAGTTTGTTTGAAATGAACTTCAGTCTCAACAAATTTTGAATGGTAGGGCATTCTCTCTGACTAACCCATCATAATATTCATATCTGTTAACATATAATTAAAGTGATAATCAAAGGTAATAGAGATTTGTGAGGCTATAAGGGCTCAAATTGAGTCTTTCATTATTATATGATTGTTAACTACAATATTAAGCAAATATTTATTCGCCTCATTACAGAGATAACCAAGGAGGGGGCTAGCCAAAATATCTCGTAAGATGAAAAATTGTGGAAATACACTTTGAGTTGGCAGCACTGGTATACCCCCACCTATAAAATTGGTTATCCATGGTCTCATTATAAACATCGAATGAAATAAACAATTCTTGTAAACAAACTATCAGTTAATTTATTTTATCGCATGATTTTCTAAATGAAGGATATTAGTATCCGGTCATAAAAAGAATTTATCACAAACCAAATTCAAAGATGAATTATAATCCGCTTATCTTCAAACCGATTCATAAAATCCATAAATATTGGAGTCTTTGTTCGCAAAAATATTTAATTCATTACTTAATAACACTCATGTGATGTGATGTACAGAATTTGAGCAAATTTTATTATATTTATAAAACTCTCTCTCTCTCTCTCTCTCTCTCTCTCTCTCTCTCTCTCTCTCTCTCTCTCATCAATAGCCAGCATAATGTTGTCTGAAAATATAGTGGTTGAGTTTTATCTTTGAATGCATAATTATTTTAAGAAAATCTCCTAAACAAATCTGTAAAATTGACACAGGTATCTTTTGATCAGAATTGGAGAGCACGAGTGTTCACTACGAATGGAACTTATGATTATTCAGTTGTTTTGAAAACAATTTGAATAAACAATTGACACAAAATTGATTTGTTTTGTAATTAAATATTCCGTTTGGAAAGAGAATAGTAAAGTTTGGAAATGTTTGGAATTGTGTTGAAAAATATTCCGAACGAGAATTACATACAATGAAAATACTATTACATCGAAATAAATAGGAAATCAAACAAAAAGGAAATACTTTTTTCTTAAAAGTTATCAAATATTGAAATTACTTTTACATAAAAGACATTATTTAATCCGAGAAAGGCTTAAGTTATTAGTCTGTGACTACTGTGTTATGTAATAATTGATAGACACAGTTGTATGGGTCTAAAGGTGACTAACGTGTGATCCAATGGCTGTATTAGTATTTGTGGCGACTATTCGTTCCAATTGTTTCGAAGTCAAAACAAACTCAAAGATCTTTATTAGGCGTCGAATAACTTAATTATAGTCGTTATCCGTAATGATAAGGACGACCACTACAGCACTCATTAGAGCACTGTATTTACATCCAACAGATTGAGACTAAGGGTATAAAAGCCAAACACAGAGAGCAATGATTTCATTAAGTGTTGGATTCTCTTCCGATAAGTAGTGAAGTGTCGCTCAAACACTCGATTCGTACTTATTTTCGATTTCTATACAAAACTTTAATTATTTGGCAAAAGTCTCACAAAATTTTCATCGAAATGAATGCAAAGATTATAACTTTTATTTTACTTTTCATTTTGTCCTCTTCTGAGGGTAAGTTCTAAGAGAATTCAAAAAGGCTGAGCTTTCAATTGATTTTTTTGCCTTTTCCTTAGTTTTGTCATATGTTTTGAAAAGAGGAGAGACTGACAATAGATTAAGCGATTTGAAGCACATCAACACAAAACTACATGAGTCACAACTCATGCTCATGGTCAAAAAGTTGAGACCTAAGAGAGATGCAATGGATAACCTCATCTACGAAGTGGTGGCCGACGCAGAGAAAGATGAAATTGAATCGGATTATGACAAGTCTAACAACAAGGCTGAGACTGTTCGACACCGACTTAACGAACGTATAGAACACATTGACTTAGTTCTGAGTCATCTCAAAGACATCCGAAAGCATTTCGATAGTGTCCACAAAATGGCCAAAACTCTGGTGGAGAGCGACGCCACCGCAGACTTTGTCAAAAAGTTTGCAATCGATCAGTTAAATGACTCGGTTAATAACGTAGAGAAATGCGAACAATGCTGGACATAAACCTCACTTTCATTCCTAGTTTTTTCAATTTCTTCTGTAAATAATCATCGATTTTAGCGAACATTCCTCTAATTTATATTTAATTCAATTTTCGTTAACATTTTGTTATAATTTTAATCATTAAAATTCATTTTGAATTATAATGTAATCCAAACATTCGGTGAAATAAACTAATATTTAAATTGATTGCAAGCTTTTTATTAAAATATTAATCTATGAGAAACACACAATTGCTTTGTTCATATAAATCGCCAAATTCACAAAACCTTAGCATTTGTTAGAATAAAATCATTCTTGTTATAAATCAAATAATAAATAAAGTTTTGATTTAACAAGCATATAAAACAATGTAATAATGACTTATAAGTGGCTAAGAATTAAGAGTTTGAATTATATCATAGGAATACAAAAACATCGACAGTGATATGCAGTGAATTTGCTCACAATTTCTTAATTCAATTGTTTTCTTCAAAGTTAGCTTAAAAACAGGAAATTTCTATTCTTTTATCAGAAGAATATTCTTTGATATTAATGAAAATAATGATAATCGGATTGTAAGCTATACTCAAATTTTTATAAATATTGTCGACTTTGTGGTACTTTTCCCACTGTCTCAAAACTGGGACAAAGTCAAGAATATACAGTATCTGGAATATATAATCTAGGATAATTCAGTGATAATATGATTTTGCTTTAGTAGGCAATTGTTGTTCACAATAAATGTTATCAAATGATATTCGGAATAATTATAAGTAGTTCTCATTCGTACATATCTTAGAACATAAAAAACAATCATTTTTTCGATAAGACTCGAGAGTAATGTCTTGAGCTGTACTAAGTGCACAAGCACAAACTTGTTCATTGGAAATAAGCATTTCAAATAAAACACCAATTTTCGTTTCAAATGTAATTAAACTTTTTATTAAAAATTAGTGACAAATCATATTTTTGGAGGAAAGGCTTTAATGTGTGTCACAAACATATGAATCAGAAAAATAAATCAGGATTAGTCAGCTTTGAATCTAGCATAAATAAGAAAGGTGAATTCAACTCTCAATTCCCAAAGTGCTCATGTAATGTCTTTTGTTTTAAAATAAGCACAATTTAGGCAAAGGACAAGAATTAAAGCTTTGATTCCAAGTGTTAAATAACTTTCAAAATTGGAGCACAAATTCCTGATGAATGCATGTATTTAATTGCTCATTTTTTGCTAATTTCGCAACAAAATGACATGTTATGAAATGTGTCAAGCTGCTTGACTCAAGCATCTATTCTATCTATAAAAGGTATCCTTCAAAAACTCATAAACCTAAGAAAGATATGAGTTTTTAAACCATGACTGACCTCATTGTTATACACAATCAAGTATTTAGAAAACATTATTCGAAATTTGAGGGAAATTCCTATTTTGGTATAAATTAATTGCAAACAAAGATATAGAATAGCGAATGAACTTTGAAATTATCATATGATTTGAATGAAAATGTTTTCGATTTTAAAATTAAGAATAATTGAGAAAACGATCGAATATTGCCTTTCATCAAATTTCTACAAATGTTTGCGATTCTGAATAAGTGGAAAGATTTTTCCCATTTTATTCATTAGAAGGCAATTAATTCAAAGATTTGTTAATATCAGTGAGAGATAGCGTATATGTTATACGTGAGAACGGCTCGAAGAAGGCCTCCCAATCGAAGTTCAACCATAAAATAGGTCTTTGATTCCGAAGTGATTTCAAAGTTATTTTAATTCTATTTTTTCGATTAATTTTAAAATCTCGACACTTATTAAATAATATATCAAATAAGTGGTGCCTTAAATAGAAGCTCAAAAAGATTACAAATGCAAACAATTATATAATTATTGTCTGAAAATTCTGAGTATTTGGTCTACAAAATTGTTATAATGTTTGTCGAACTGATGAAACTCTTGCACATATATTACAATACATACAAATCATATGCAGTTTTGCTTGAAAATTATACCAAAATAGTTATGATCAAGGATCAAAGATCGAGGAAAAACACAATAGAAGTCATTAATACTTATGCATTGAATTCTTATCGAATGGCTTTTTGAATAAAAATTTTCCAAAAGAACGCGTCTCTCAAAGATTTGAATTAAAAATTGGAAAAATTCAATACATTTACTCTTTTATTGGAACTGATAAGTGAATAGATGTGAAGAGTATTTGTTTGTTTAATTGCGAGCAAATTAAGAAAATATTATTCAATTGAGTCGATTACTGGTTCCCAAAAGACTGCGGCATCGATTGGCGCCAACTTATCAAATATATTGAGATATGGTAATTTAGAAAACCTTTAACCGATACAAATGTGTTAACGAGTGTTAGGAATTTCGCTGTCGTTTGCATTTTTCAACGATAGCTTCAATTAATCAGAAGAATTAGGGATCAGAATCACTAATTCCTCATTATTTAGGGGCTTTTTTAAACAATTGATGATAAATGAAGGCTAAACTTTTGTCACATTTATTCAATCGATTAATAAATCAAAGATTTTATATCAGATTTTACTCTAATTTTAAATATCCGGTCGAATGTTCGAGTTATCAATTATTGGCATCACTTATGGCATCAAATAGTTTACTAAAAATTTCGAGAAATTCATTCATTAAATCTTATGAGTTATCAGTGATTGGAAACAGAATTTCAATTCAATTATTCTAATAATTTGTACTAAATTTAAACAAAATAAAGATCTTGTTTTTCAAAACCAATATTATTTTGAACAAATCTCTGGGCTTTTATATCAAATAAATTATATCCTTTGAAAGCTTGCATGATAAAAACTAAAATATTCTTCAAATAAATCTGCATTATTTAGCAAATGTAAAGTAATAGAAAAAAGAAAAGTGAATCTTTAAGAATCATTAAATAAAATTGAAATTTTGATTCAAATAGAATATGAGCAAGTTTATCTGACAAAAAGTGTTGAATCAAACTGAAAATATTCGTCAAATCATCAGACGCTCTAATAGACAACAAATACTTCTATTTTTAACGAAATATTAGTAAATGTATTAATTGATAATCTATTGAATAATCATTTTTCAAAACGACCTGTGATTACATTAAATCACTAAAACGAACGTTCGATATAACTCATCCAGCAAAAAGCTGTTCGATTTATCTAGTTAGACCGAACATAGTAATCGAGGTAAAACGCCAAAAGTACCCAGACCACTTAAACAGAACGTTCGCACGTAAACGTTATTTAAAAAGTGTAAAAACATTTATATTAATAAAAAGAGAAAAAAATAAATTTTATTAATCGATTAATCTGTTTGTCATGTAATCAAAGAATTTGATTAAATAAATATTGAATTCAATTACAATTTCTATTAATGATAATAAACACAGTTTTATAACTCAAACGAATCAATGAAAAAATAAATCAAATATAAGATCATTGAAAATATAAGTGAATATGAAGTGATCGAAAGGAAAGGCAACAAAAGGTTGAATTTAAAAAACAATTCGTAAATAAGATAAAAGGCTAAACATATCAATGGATTTGATCGCTATAACCATTACTATGAGTCGAGTCGAGAGAGTTATTAATGATTTGTTGCGGTTTGTGTTTATTAAACTTGATTTCGAACACCTCTTGAATCGCTTGTCTGAAGCACTGGAAGTTGTAATCAATGAGTCCCTGTTTGTCGAAGTTGTCTTCCCGCAGAATACACACCAGGGCTAAGAATTTATTCACTTCTCTCAAATATAGAACTGTGCCCGAGTTCAGTTTGATTGTAGACGAAGAACTGCCGTCAAAAGTACTGCCCTCTCCTTCATCTTTGACACTATAATTAAAATCACTTCATTTTAAAGAAGAGAAGAAAACAAAATGAAAATCCAATTAAAATTTGGTGACAATTGTTTGCGAATGACATATAATTCAATACAAACGACACAATACTGACCCATATATGCACGAAATGTCAATAACGACGTCAATCATATCGCAACACAACTCATATGACTGCATATCGACGGGTGAGTAGTCAGTGGCGATATATATCTTGGACACGACATCAAACAAAAACGCTTTTTCAATACCAGAGTTCTGTTTAATAAAAATAATAAATAAATAATGAATTCAAACAATAGTTGATATGAATTACAGTAATAAATATATTGAGTAGATTTTCGAGTGTCGGCAACTGTGGGATCAGTTTCTGAACCACTTTGGAAAAGGCTTCAAATATCGAATGATCATAAATAGAGGTTAAATAGAAACTTAGAAGAATATTCTCGTCACCGCTATCCATCAAATCTTCATTAGCCCTCTGATGGATATCTCTTTGAGTTTCGATTTTATGGTCGTCCGATAGACCGTCTACTTTGTGAATAAACACTTCAAATTTAATATCAGGGTTGACCTGATGTGCTTTTTTAACGGTGTGATGCAGTTTAGACAACGCCTCCATATAATCATCCTGAACAAATCATCTTATTAATTAAGAAACCGTCTCATTCACAAAAATATCCAATCAATACCTGAGCGTCGATAACGAAAACAAGAGCTCCACAGCCGCCGAAAATATTCTCCGAGTCGAATGTGGAGTCGAAAAAGTCTATCTGTCCCGGAAAGTCCCATATCGTAAACGACACAAAAGAACTGTTGCTTATATCTAATCATTCAAAAAGTTTTAAAAATTATTCCAAATTAAAAAATGTTTTTATGTGTAATCAGATCTTTGATAAAAAGTTTGCTTAGAATTGAATTCTTAATCTTCTGATCAAAGGTTCAGAAAAATAAATCTTTTACTCAAAAAACAAATAGAGATAATCGATATTAAGGCAACTCTTTGTTTATCTTAGCTATTAACAATAACAATATCAGTCATTTCCAGAGGCATTAAACACAGGTTTACCAATAAGATGGAACCTCTCAAACCTTGAGAAGAGTGGTACACATACCGTCTTTGACTATCTTATTGGTGCTCTCAAGAAATAATGTCTCATTCGGTGACATCTTATGAAAGACCACCTTTTGAATTGAAGACTTTCCACTCCTGTGCGTCGGACACAATGAGTCAAAGGGTGTTAAAGTGATGGTCACATACCGTCTCAAACCCATTATCAGTATTCTTGGCTTAAGTTCTCCGGAGAGAGCCCTGTCGTTGACATCATTGGAATGAATATCATTTTCGTCATCGGGATATCCAAATCCTTTTGGGAACGACCCGATCATAAACCTCTCCTCATCTGGAAAGTCATCCTTTAATTAAACACAAATTAAAGAATGATTTCAAAAACGATCCGAGAAATCATTTTTATGTAAAAAATGTGAGATTTGGTGAAACACTCGAATAATAAAACATATTCACCATTAAAATCGATGGCTTTCAGTAAAAACAGGTCTAAATTGTTGTCAATTTATGCGATCAAAAGACATTAAATTTAACTAAAAGTGCGATTAAAGTGAATTTATGGGCGATTTCTGTGGTCTTTGACTCAAAACAAATGTTTTTGCAATCAATTAGTTTTTGATAAAATCATGTGATGTTTGAATATTAATGCATTTCATACAAAATATTGTAATCCATTGACAATACTTTTTGCCCCCAAATAATACCAAACAATAAATTATTAAAATAAAACTTTTTCATTATGATCATCTACAATACAAAAGACAAATTCAAATAGCCAAATTGACAATTCTTTTATTTGAATCTTTTTATTCCTAGAAAAATATGCCTGGTAACTTTTAGAAATAAATGTTTATGTCTCAGGAGATATGCTTTACTCTCCTCTCAATGGTTCTGTTGTTTATTGAACTAAATATTACAGTTTTTCCAGAGATTTACAGTTTAGGGATGGTTTGCATATTACAGACCAAAATAGATCTTGGCCAATCTGAACTATCATAAGAACTTTCACTGAAATCGGATTAATTTACTGAAGATTATCAAAAAAAATATTACTTCGAATAAATTTTAATCGAAAGTCATGAGAAAGAGCTTAGGATTAGTATACAGTCATTGAGTTCAATGAACTTGAAAGTGACCAATAAGTGCAATAAGTAGCAGAACTTGTGATCACTTCGATTACTTCCTATCTTATAGTGGACCTGAAGAGTATAAAAGTGCGGACCTCTCAACCCTTTAAATCATTACTAGTTTTTCATTCAAAGTGACGATAATTTTATTCTAAAGTCCATTAATTTCAATAAACTTTGAAAATGAAATATTTGATAATTGCTTTGACTCTTCTGTCGGTGGCTTTTGGTCAGGAAATGGTCAATCAGTTGGAAAATAATCAACAGTTCCAACAGATGATTGACCAGAGCCTGAGTCTTCGCTCTGCAGGTATTCTATTGATTATATTTAATTTGATTTCATGTCTTTATATACTATATATAGACTAAAATATGATTTATCTATTAGAAGTACCGACTGAACAAAAATCGAATCAGGGACAAACTTTCATCATCACTGGTCAACAGCATCCCAATTATGAGCAGCCCCAGCATGTTCAGACCATCAAAGTGGTCGAACCTCAACATGAGAAGGTTGTGGTCAAATTGGAAAATGGACACAAGGAGCATTTGATAGTAGAGCAAGGTCATCATCATCAACACCAACATCCACAAGTGGTCAAAGTAGTAGAACACCACAAAAAGCCAGTTGCGGTCACTACACATGAGTGTCATATGTTTGGCCAAAAAGGACAATGCGTATCTGTGCCAAGCTACATCGGCTGTATGGTCAAGGGCGGCATTCTTTTTATGTCATTCAGCGAGTGTGGCTTCAACCCGGCCCGAGGCTGTTGTGTCCCAAATATGATTCCGTTCCTCAGTTCGAGTCAACAACAGTCGGCTTAATTGCATTTATATATTATTTTGAATTATTTATTATTACATTTTATACTGAATTTCATTCAAACGTTTTATTTAGAAAATCATTAATTTATTTGTAATTCGAACTGATTTTAACCGAAAGTAAAGTTATATTTAATGAAAATCTATTCGTTTTTTTAATTGAATCAAACGATAAGTGTTTTATGCGTTGAGTAGTATTCGAATGAATCCGTCTTTTATTCGAATTTCAGTGGTTTTGTCGTAAAGAATGACTCCAGAAGAAGATGTTATCGAATTGAGTGATAGCGATGTTGAAATTGAAGGCAATCAGACCAAGAGCACACAAGACAGACGCAAACAATCAAAGCCCGAAAGATTTATATCCTTGGTAATCATTATTTCATTAAATTCAATATTTTTTCAAATCGTTTTCAGAAGAGAAAAGAAATTGTGGAACAAATTCGGACAAAGAAGAGGAAAACTGCCCGAAAATCTACGGCAGGGGTTCCACAGTCTCAGAGAAGATGGAAGAAAACAAGTGGTCGTCAAATAGCAAAGAAGAGTACCGGAGGAGGGCTTCGAATGCATTTCAAAAACTCGAGTCAGGGCTGGAAAAACATGTCAGCCATCGATAACAGTAAAGACAATCAATTGGCGAAGAAAAGTAATCCACGACAACAGTTGAGTTTCAAGTCGACGGGCGGACAGTCCTCTAGGATTCCTGGTAAAGAACGACTTCCACCAGGAGCAAAGGCTTTGAGAGACATTAGGAAATATCAGAGAAGCACTGAACTATTGATGGCGAGACTGCCCTTCCAAAGACTTGTTCGACAGGTTGCAGAAGAATTCTCGGAGGTTCAGGGCATCAGATTCCAAACGACAGCAGTTTTGGCACTTCAAGAGGCGTCTGAGTCTTATTTGACACAACTGTTTGAAGACACGAATCTGTGTGCTCTTCACGCAAAGAGAGTGACGATTATGCCTAAAGACATGCAGTTAGCCGTTCGTCTAAGAGGTGACAACAATATCTTCAAAAACGGGTCAATTTGTAAAAAATGATTTGTTAAAAGTTTTTCATTTCAAATATCGTTTAATTTTCTCAGAATTTTTTTAAAAAGTAATTTAATTATTGATTAATTACAACATTTGTTACTCATTTTCTTTTGTAAATGATTTTCAATTAATTATTCATTTGATTCATACGAATAAATTTGATTTTCTGTTAAATTCTATAAACTCTTTTGTAAGCTCTCGAATTGAAATGCAGGTAAAAAAAGGTAAGTTTCAAATGAAAGTGAAATGAGAAGCAACACATCCGGTGATAAGCAAACAGCAGATTGTTTTATCAAAAGAATAAATAAATCACTTTATTTGACTAAAAGAGGAAATGATAATAAGGAAGAGAGGATTCCCTGGGATTTAATATTATTCAGGTTAAGGTTTGAGTTCAATAAACCTTAAACCCATTGCCTTAATCATTGGCTGTCCATTTGGATGACCACTGCTTTGATTTATATGGTTTACAACTTTCAGATAATTCATTACTCAGTAACATAAATGACTTCAAACATGAAATTAAAATATTTATCACTAATTGTAAATATTCTGTTTATTTGTGACTTTGTTTTGATAATAGAATGCAATTCTGAATTCAATAAAGAGAATGATTGGCACAAAAACTGGCATTTCGTTCATCATTTTCAACAAATTCTTAATAATAGTGAACTGAATGACATTAATAAATATACTCGAAGAACATTACGTCCGACACCAACACCGGGATCTATGGCTGATATTTGTAAGTTTTTTTTAATTAGAACAATAAGTTAAGCCTATATCTCATTCTTTAATATAAAGTGATGGTTGACCCGAACGACCCATCTCAACAGCCACAACCGCCTCTGATTTTCACTTCAGGAAACAATCCACCCGAACCTGTTTTTGGACACATTGATCACAATGGAGACCAAACACTTATACGTTGGACTGACAACAGACTAAAATTGGACAGAGAATCAGAAACAGGTGCACCGCAGAGCAGCAAAGAGCCTCCATTTTTTGCTATGGTTGAACGCACTCTGAGTCCATTCATATCAATAGTGATCTCTAACATTTCAGTCAACAAGCTAACCAAAACACCTAATAGTCCTAAAAACATACCTGAACACATTGTAAAAGAACCAGAATCTCTCACAAAAGTGACAGAAAACCCTAAAGCACCAGTAAATGTATCTGAATACTCGGAAATTGTGCCTGATGCTCCCACTAAAATACTTGAAGCTGTAAATCCTACGGAAGACTTGACTAAAGAATCAAAATATGCCATAAAAGAAGTCAATAAAGAGGTCCAATCAAATAGTGAAACCGAAACTATAATCAAAGAGATGGAAAAGCCAACCAAAGCTGATATTCCAAAGCCAGGGTCGTTAATGCATATCAGAGTGCCTTTAATTGACGTGAAATGTCCTATAATACCCAGTAAAGCGCCAGTAAAACCTATCAAAATAGTCTACAATCCAGTTAAAGAGACAGACAAACCCATCAAGGAACCCGATTCAATGCCTGTATTAGAGCCACAACCACTCCCACCCTCAACAAAGCCATTGGAAGAAAGGAAAGACTGTGTAGTGAAGGGTAAGGCCGGCAGTTGTTTTCCTTTTTTCCCGTTTCACAATGTTTTTGACTGTTTCAAGAGTGGAGGGATAGTTGCTATGGATATAGTGAGGTGCTCGTGGGTTAGGGCTTGTTGTGTCCCAAACTTCTTCCGCTAATCATTATATTCACTATTTATTATACTTTTAGATTTTTTTAAATTTAAACAAATATTATCGACAAATAAATCAAAAGACTTCAGATATTTATAATCTTTGAGGAAATTAAAGAAATCTTTTGAAGAATTAATTTAAAGAATAATTATAATAAAATAATTGATTTTTAATTGTAATGACAAAAAGTATACATAAATTATTTCAATTAAATTATTGATTTCATCCGAAGATTAGAATAGTTTCGGACACAAAAACGTTTGACATTTGTTTGGATTTGATTCCGAACTACACATTCGGAAACGACATTTGATTTTAGGGTCTTTTGTTTCATAAATTAATTTAATTTAACTCTAAATTGAATTTAAATTTCGTCACAGATTTGATCAAAAGATTGAATCGTAACTCAAATCAATACATAAAAATCACGACTCGTTTTCCAACTTTTACTATAATTCAAACGATAACTCAATTTTTTTAAATATCGATTAAATACTTATAAATAAATAGTTTTTAAAATCGAAAATTTTGGTAAAATTCCAAAAACAGTTTAAAATCAATTTTAATAATAAAATTAAATTAGTGTCGAGGCATAAGTCATTCAATTATCGCAATTTCGATCGGATCGGAATCGTGTAAGTGTTGACCTTTCAGTCTATAAAGACTATAAACAAGGTATCTTCAACAGACAGGTCAGGCCAAAAGCAAATTAAGCGTTGGCCCCTCAATATCAATACAAATAAAATGGCACAGGGCAAATTCTGCCCAATCCTATAATTGAAACATCGGGACTGTCCCCTACACTTACAAAAGAGCACATCCTTAAAAACTGAGTTTTTGCAAAATACAAATACATTGAATGGTTTTTCGATTAATGTCTTCATTAATTCAAATTAAATATTTAATAATAATTTACAAATTAATAACATATTTTGAGGAAATCATTAAAACTTAAGGCCATTCATTTGAATAGAACGCCTTTAGAGGCGGAGTGAGTGGTGAGGGCGTGAGTAAAAGATAAAACTTGATGGATGAGCAAAAATATTACTAACAACTGTTAAAAGACTCGAATTATCGCTTAATTAAATATTAACGAACTAATTGATAGCTAACTGTAAATAAACCATAAAATGGCTAAAAATGGCTCCTCTTTAGGATATAACTCATTATTTGGATAATAATAATCAATAATTAATCCAAAGATTTATATAAGAGATAAACGTACGGAATATCTTCTGATTGGATCCAAAGAGCGACGACGACAGCAGTCATGAAAGCGAGAAGTCGTCATCGAACAGATCGGCGATACCTTCGCTCTCTTCTAACGTAAAATTATAGTCATCTTCAGAAAGAGGTGGTTCTAAATGCAAAAATGGCAGATTTGAGGTCGGGTCGGATGAGGTCAGTGCGGTTTCGTTGGCGAATTTCAACTGATCTTCTGTTTGCATCAAAAAACTTTTGCTTCCCATCGGTCCCAAGTCGTCGTCTTCTGATATGAACGCAAACTTTAGAGCTGTTTCTTCAGCTGTTGAGCACACCATAAGTCAAACAAAAGATTAGCAAAAACAAGGGTTCGATTCAAACCTAATAGCACTACATCTATAGCCAAAATTAAATTGCTTCTCTCAATTCACCCAAGAATATGCCCAAATCCTCACGAGGATTTGGGCACATCCTTGTTTATTA
>JAQGCS010001509.1:0-13519 GCA_034702105.1 Fuscozetes fuscipes | reverse complement strand
AACTGTAAGAATATTCATAATTATGTATCTTCTGGTGATTTTTCTTTAGGAAATGTATAAAAGAGTTCATTTTTGCAATTAATTTAACTGCATTTTAGGTAAGAGCCAAAAGAGAAAAAACGTTCACTTTATCGTTAAAGGTTAACATCAAAATATCGAACTTGTGCTTGTTAATTACCGTTCATTTCTAATCAGTGAGTACTTCAACTTAATGAATGACTTTTCATATGATTACTTATGTTCTCGATTACCATAAAAGATCAGCTCGTTATTCCAATTTGATATGTTCAATTTAGCACAATGGGAATCATTCCGATTTCAAGAAACATTTGGTATGAAGCCAGACCATTTTAATGAATTTATGGTTTTTATAATTAATTAGTTTGGCTACTGTTAAATATTTTGATGATTAATTACTAGTTTGAATGAATATTATGTTAAAGTGTTCATGTTAATTTTTACTATTTGTAAAAAGATATAGGTTCTAGAATCTTGATGAAACCATTTTCACATTTATAAAAAGTTAAGAAAATATTTAAAACACTTACAGTTTGTATCGCAAGAAGTGATGCGAAAATATGTATTATATTTAATATTTGCGTAAATGTCAATTATCTTGTCATAAATTTACCAATAAATCTCCAGAATAAATGCATTCAGATCAATTTTCACTTCAAAATATGTTGATTAATTACAATTAAACTTTTTATTTTGCATAGTTCAGTTTATTACAATTCGTAGCGAAGCACAGAATAAAGTATAAATTTTAAATGAATAGTAAATTTGGGGTAATTTTATTCTTTTGTGTCACAAATTCGAGA
The DNA here is from genome assembly GCA_034702105.1 of Fuscozetes fuscipes. NCBI lineage: Eukaryota > Metazoa > Arthropoda > Arachnida > Sarcoptiformes > Ceratozetidae > Fuscozetes > Fuscozetes fuscipes. The sequence goes on along the minus strand of JAQGCS010001509.1, from coordinate 12,698 downwards.
CACTGTTTACAAGATGTGTTGAAAAATGATTTTTTTCGTCCAAATCTTGATTGCTATTATTTATGATAACATGTGTTGTCGAGAAGGGGCCGACAGTTTCCACTTGAATTTTCTGAATAAAATATTTTACTCATTTGTATTCATTATTAAGCCATGAAATTTGCACGAATTTATCAAAAACAACAAGATGAAATATTCAAATATTAATATAATATAGTTTCATGGAAAACTTTATTTTACGATAAAACTTTAACAAGAATAAAAATTTATGGAATATTCATAAATTCACTTTTGAATTAATATATTACCAATGAAATATTGCACTCAAAGGAATTTAACTCTTGGAAAGTAAGGAACACAAGTTTCCAATAAATTTTTATGTGTTATTCATAAACATACTAGAGTATGTCTAATATTACCGAAGAGAAATTTAACGAAAATATCAAATAAAATTCTTTTTCATTTTTTTATTTCAACTCTTGAGACGTGAAGACATCCGCTCAGACCTGAACGGGTGGTTAAACAGTGCACTCCTGTCACTGAAGTTTTTTGTGAGCGCATTGGGCAGTGAGAGCACACATCGGGTGTATGATAATAGGCTGAATTACATTCGAGGTATTATATAATTGCCTTAAAACCAAACGTAAGACATAAACACTGAGAGTAATAATAAAAATTATTTTTTAGTTTTGATTTTATTTATTTTCTTCACTCGTTTTGATTCTCTCTTAAAGACAGAGACAATTAAATTGATTTATTGCTGCAAATTATTACTTATGTGATGAGCGCTCAGCCTTTGCTGCACACATTTGGCCCGTTTTGATGGTTAGCCTCTCCAATGATGAGAGAGAGAGAGAGAGAGAGAGAGAGAGAGAGAGAGAGAGAGAGAGAGACTTGTATTTAATGAGTGTTTGACTGTATTTTAAATGTTTTATTTAAAATATATATATTTACAATAATTTTATGGATTAATATATTTATACAATTTTTATATGTTTGTCGTATAACACGTTGAATATATTTTTATGTTAAGTGTTTCTCATGGCTTTGAATGAGGTTTGAATTCAATTCACAATTCAAACAAATCTGTTTCCAAAAAGGATCTTTCTCCTCCTTTTCGCTCCCTTTCGATACCATTAACCTTATTATCGGTTTATCACTCAGTTTCCAAACCATTAAAAGTTATTCCTCTCATTAACGAAAACATTACTTTTGCAAAAATTAATTGTGAAAGAACATCCGGAATATTAAGGTTGTGCTGAAATTTTCAACTTAATAATTGGTAAAATTTTAGTCAATTCCTATTTTAATAATAAGCGGTATATTTAATAAAATATTCATTTGTATTCATTTGTAGCATATTTTATAAGAATCGTGCGATCAATGATTCGCATGTGTTTAACACTTCGAGAAAAAAGTGGGACTTATATGCAATTCAAACATTAAACAGATTGTTAGAAAAGTCTAAAAATTAGGAGTTCCTCGAGAACCTCGGATACTAAATATTGAGTTAACTAAAATTTTCAAACAAGGAGAAATACCTATCTATAAAAATAATTAAAATATAAGATTTTGTTATAAATAATTTCACATTTGTTTATATATATGTATTTTAAAACACATGCTTTTGAATCGGAGAGGGGACCAATTAAATAGAAATAAAATAAATTTTATTCAAGGTTAATTTGTATCAAATTTCTATTGACTAAAAAATCACTTATTTGTAGTACAAACATTTAAAACAAAACATACTTTGCAACGCAGGTCAAAAAAGGCCCCAAAACAGAATTTAAACTGGATTTAAAATAATTGAAACTTAATTAAATTAATTCAATAAGATTAACTCTAGTTCAATAGAAATTGCAATTCTCGTCCCCAATCTTGCCCAATTTTTGAAAATACTGATAAAGATACTTTAGACAAATGAACTAGGAATTCAATTTATCTTGGACAAAATAGTGTGATAGATGTTGATGTACAGGGGCATAGAATTTTGTTGATTAAGCTTAAATTTCTCAACAAATATATTTCAAATATATGTTTTAAGTTTATCAATTGAACTTTGAAACTATCTTGATAGACTTTTTATTACCTTATTGCCTCCAGAGGTAAGTTACCTCTAATACTTTTAGTCCAAATTTGCTTTAAAGTATGTCCTAGTATATCTGTCTCGAAATGATAAATGCTTTCCTGATTTATTGAAACAATTAGTTGTCAGAGCAATCTTTGGTATTTTGTTTGTTTGCTAGATTACTATAAAACGATACAGATTATTTTTATTTTTAAAAAATAGTATAAAAATGTTTGCGGTCAATTGTGATAAAACTCAAGTATCACATCAGGGATGGGCAGGAGGTTATGATCCAAATATGGTCTTAGGATTTTATGCAGAACACACCCCTCACCGAAGGAAGCTTGGTATTCAATTTTTGGTGATTTTGGGAATTTTTCCGAAAATTCGGGATTTTCCCCAATAATCAGGATTTTTTGGAATTGAAACTTTGTTTTAAGAGGTTATGCATAACAGCAGTCTTTATAATACGATTCAAAGCAAAAATATTTAATTTCGAGTTTGATGTCTAGAAGAAAGTGGAAGTATTTCTGCTTATTATGCGTTTACCCTTTCAACTCTAAGCAAGCTCGACGCTGCTTAATATTTAGCTTTATAGATTGTAGTGTAGTAGATGTTCAAGTTGTTAGAGTACACCCGTTTCCAATCTAGCAAAGCGACCTTTCCCATCCCTGTACCACATGATGTAATTTATTTATTTGTTTGCAATCTTGGGAAATCTCTTGATTTTGTTGGATAAATACTATCGACAAACAATTTATTTCATTAATTATTGAAAAAAAAGTTTTTGTTAAAATAAAACCACAGAAAATAAAACCACTTTACTTTGAAAAATGCAAAACGAGTTATGCATTAATTGAAAATATTTTCATTAATTTTGAGACAAATGGAGTTTAAAAATAAGAGGTTTTCTCAAAATTATTGCATAAAAGACTACTTTTCTTATGGCTTCAAATTAAAGACGAGTCGTTTCTATGCTTTACATTTGAAAACTAAATTTTGTTGAGTCAAAGCCAGGGATGGCCAGGGGGGGGGTAGCTCGAAAACCCCCCTAGAGTCAAAAATTTGGCAACCCCCCCCCCTAGAATTTTTCGAAAATATAACATTACAGGTATACCCCCACCCCTCGCTCGCGTTTGGACCTTACGTCTCTTTGAGTTTTTTCGCCGAGCGAAGCGAAAGCGAAATTTTTCGCGAAGCGAGGCGGCAAATTTTTTCGGTTTTTTGGCGGCAAATTCAAAGAAACCCCCCTAGACCCCCCTCTAGAAAAATTTTGGAAAACCCCTACTCTAGACCCCCCCCCCTCCCTAGAGTAAAAAAGCTTGGCCATCCCTGGTTATAGCAATGAAAATCAGTCACTACTCTTATGTCAAAATATTTGAGAACTTTTTCTAAAGCTTTTCATCTTTTTCTTTATAAAACCAAAAATAAGTACAGCAATCGTCAGAAATAAATGGTATGGTTTTTATTAAGAATAATTTTGGACAATAAAATGAAATTTATTCGATAGACTTACTTCATGTAAATCCTCTACCCTTTAATACGCATTAAAAAGCTTTGACAAAATATTTTAATAAAGGTTTTAATTTTAATTTAAATTCAATTTATAAACTAACTAGACACTTTATGAGAAATGCTAATAGTCGAATTCATTAAAAGCTTGACAGTATAAGTCAGGGATGGCCAAAGGGGTCGACATCTTACTCCTCTTTAACCCCCTAGAATTTTGCCAAAGTTTAACAGGTAACTCCCCCCCCCTAGAGATTTTCGGTCTTCCACCAGGCTAGACTCCTCTAAAGTGGTCGAGTTTGTGATTCCTGGCACAGGTTCAAATAAAGATAGTCGTTTTTCAAGAGTTTCTTCTGCAAATAACCATGTCTAAACGAATGTTATAAAATTAGATGAGCTTTAATTATAGAACGCTGTACAACGAAATAATATTTAATTTGAAGGAAAACCATTTCATTTCTTTGATACTTTTTTTTGACTGTTTTTCATTGCATTCATTAATTTTGTTTAAAAACTTTTATATAGATTTATATTTTCTCATTAAATTGATTAATAATTTTTCGAATAACCAATTGATTGCTTTGCAGTTAAGAATTGAAGTCAAATAAAAATACACACATTTTTCGTTCAAATTTATTTGATTTTTGAAACTTATTTTTCGTTCACATTATTATTATTTCCCACAAATATATTACTGTTTATTCTATACTTCAATATCAACAATATTATTCTTGGCACTTCTAAATGCAAGTTCAGGCACTTTTAAATGCAATTTTATAAAGTTAAAGCCCCTGGCAAGATGCAAGCTTTGTTTGGCAACACTTATCTATGTATTAGGAAATACTGAATTACTTTACCAAAATTAAGTCTGTCAACTTGGTAAACATAAACTTTTTAAACTCAGGTAGACTGGCCTAAAGCTATCATGTTTGATTGTGTCTAGAAGTAGTACTAGCAATACGTAAATGTTATACATTTCTATTTTTTCCTAGATAGATTTTACATTCCACCTTTTCTGAGAGCAGTGGTATATCTTGTTTCATCATTCTAAGCTGAGTTTCTTATAAAATTAGACTAATCTTGCTCTATTATATTTACAGAATAGAATACATGAGCAATCACAACTAAATTTAGAAGTTGTGTTAATTGTCTGTAAGAGACTAAAAGTACGAAAATATTTGGCATAACATTTAGTTGTATTATGCAATTGTAATAGAAATAAGTGAAAAGGTTTGCGTAATATAAGCAAGTAAGTCCTCTATAACCAAATGTTATGTCAAATGCATTAGTAAAGTACTTTGAGTTTGCAGACACAATACTAAATTTAGTTGTGATTGCTTAGGTAACATTATATAAACATCTTTTCGATAAACAATGTTGCTCAATCGAAGAAGCCATATATTATATAAGCCATATATTATAGAATGGAGAAGCTCTTCAAATGGTGAGCTAAACATAGCTATACATCATTTGCCAGACATTCGCAACAAATTGCAATAAAACTGATTGTTTGGAAATTAATTGATTTCGATCTTAAATATTGATCGCATCTCTTAATGTGAACCCATTCCTTAATGCATGTTATCGATGGAATGTGACAGTTATAGATTTTTGTATCTATCTTTGGCCTAGCTCATTCACAAAAAATTGTTTAAGAAATAGTATTTTATTGATTTTTGTAAATATTTGGTAAAATTCAATCACAAATGTGTTTCGATCATTCATTCAATAATTAAAGTTATTTGAAACAGAATTTGTTTATTTGTTTGGAATTAGTTGAATCATTTCAATCCATCACATTTTGATCAAATCATCTGATCTGATCTGACATTCGCACCGACTTCTTAGGGCTGACGTAAAGGTATGGACTAAAAAAGCCTTTTACCAGTTATTCATTTGCATTATTTTTTGACAAAAACTTATTTTTAATTCAAAAAAACATTTATTTAATTTATTCGAAAAATTCACCTGATGATTAGATCAATGATTTTGGTTGATAACTCTTCTCTTTATATCTCTCCCCCGGCAAAGCTATAGCCTACAAAGTTTGGGCTCAAAAATTTCGAGTACATTGAGATAAGAAAAATGCATTTTTGCTTATTTTTAATTCCAAACTAATGACTATTATTTCAAGATTTTCATCAGAGGTTCGCAGAAAACAAATAAAAATCTAAAAAATCTTTTGTTTTTCATTCTTCGATCGGATCCTTAACTCTAATATAAAAACATATTATTACTAAATGTAACAAAAGTCGCATCAATTTATTCCTTGTTTATATCAGCGGTGGTCAGAAGAAAGTTTAATTTTTGGCCATTCCTGTTATCGAAGCAAAATTGTAAATAAATCTTAACTCACAATCATTTGGAAAGTGATCTGGTCATTTCTATAGAGGAACTAAAACGCATACATCCCTGTTCTCGAAGATCGTGCTTAAAGTATTCAATAATAACAAATAAAAATTTTTAAAATAATTGTCTGAATGTGTTATTCGAACCATAATTTAATAGAGAAAATGAGCGATAATTTCATCCAAGATTATAATCAAAAACCAAATAATCACACCTTTTGTGTAAATTTTGTTATAATTTATAAGAAGTGTTCAAAAATGTGCTGAAAGAGATTCAAAATTTATTATATAATAAAATTAACATGAACACATGTTTGCAAGACATAAATTTTAGCCATTTAGATCACCTTTAACATTTGGAGTAACATATGGCTTATTCTTCTTTTATAGTAGTTATAGTCATTTTTATTATATGTTATCCATATATAAAAATGGTCAAGTACTTTTTTACCAAACGAAAGTTAAATTAATGATCCAGTTTAAATAATGAACTAAATACATTGTGATTTAAAGAATACACATTAACTGGATAAAATCAAATTAGAACAGAATTATCATTGCTATTCTATTCTAATTCACCAAATTGTGTATTTAGAATTGTTTATATATAAACTAGTTCAATTTAAGCAGCTAATAATTAGGTCCCAATTCAAAAGTTTATTGTTGAAAACACTTATAATTTTGAATTAATTCGAATCACATCTCATGGAAATAGTTTTCTTCTTCACAGAAATTAATGACATTTGATGTCATGATTTTGAAACAAAATCCCATAAATGCTAAACAAAATCAAAACTGAATTTTCATAACAAGTGTTAAATAAAAAGAAACTAAGAATGTGTGGAACACAAGAATTGATTTCTTACTCTTCTTTTGCTATATGTTTGCCAGTGAGTGATGAGAGTATTGTCTGTGCCTTCACTTATGGCCCATAAGCTGTCAATTATGTTATTTAGTAACAGATTTATATCATTAAAGCATAATATTATTATTTAATGCTATTATAGAAGAGAAGAGTTTTATGAATAAATTTCGAGGTTTCCCGAGTTTTAGAACTGTACATGCAATAGAGGACAGCCATTATGTTTATGTGAGATCCCTATCAGCAAATATGTTCCATAAAATTATGATTTTCATGAGTACTATTTGCATAAAATTTATAGCCATTAAAGTTTAATGTCTTTTGAATTTCATGTATTTGAAAATCGAACTCATTTTTTAATAGGGATGTGCAACGGGAGGTATCATTTCAGATGAGTAACATTTTGTCCGCTAATTTTTCATCAAGATTAAGCTTTCGTATTAGGTGTAATTATATTATCAACTTAAAAAGGGTTAAATTGTTTGATTGACCCTGATAATTATTAATAGAACTTGCATAATGAAGAATTATATATAATAAAAATTTCAATTGCATCATGGGGAATCACTTTGAAATTCTGACTTCATTTCAAAGAAATTTAATACATTTTGCAGCAAATTATTCGTAAATTTTGTTTTCAAAAATACAACTACCTAGTTTCTTGGAATTGTTTGCTAAGTTTATGTTTTTGTTTGAAATGAATGTTCACTTTGTTTTGTCTTTCATTCGCTGTGATATCAGATGAAATCAATTTTCGAAAAAAATTGCTTCGATGTCAACACAACTGTCAAATTTGGTCCGGATCTGTCAATTTACGATATGAAATCACTTGATTATGTCTGTAATTTAAAATCATTCTTTTCATTCCTTAACATTAATAAATAAAATATATACTTGATACAAAATATAATTTAATACAAAATATAATATAAACCATATAATCTGCTCTCCTCTTCAAAGAGCAATAATAATAAGCAAGTTATTTTAGTCACAGATTCTTCAATTATTTAAATTTGGAAATCTTTAGTAACAAAATTATATAATAACTTGTACCGTAAAAAACGGGATTTAGTGAACGCTCATTATAAGTAGTTCGGAAAAAGAGTGCTCATTATAACTAGTTATAAGGAACATAGCAACTAGCTATGGTTTGATATGATATAATGAACGTTCCTTATAAGTGATATTGAATAAAAAGAAACTTTAAATCACAAAGTGTAAAAACATTTTATGTATAAATTTTGTTAACAATATCCGCACTTCCTATCAATGCTTTAATTTTGAGTCAAATATCAAAAAATGAGTGATAAATACAAAGACATAACTGACCGCTCAGACAATGACTCTGACTATTAATGCCAACAATCAGATAATGTGACTAAAAGATCGGTCATTATATAAACCGACTTAAAACGAACGTTCGTTATATATCGTCAGCTGACAGGTGTTCATTATATCTAGTTATAGTGAACATAGCAACCCAGGTAAAGTGCTGAAAATGGCCAAAACTACTTATAATGAGCGTTCACTAAATCCCGTTTTTACGGTACTTGCCTTCAATGCATTGTGCATGGTATATCCATTGTTAAGATAATCAATTTGTGAGCACGAATTTTACGGTCAAACAGTTTCTGAATAAATTGGTCCTTGATTGTCGCCTAAAATACTCAATTATTATTATTTTTTGTTTGATATTTTGGAACACGTTTTCGGTAATAATTATAAGAAGAGCTGAAAATTAAGAAATTATAACTTAATTGAAACCAATATTTCATATTTAATGCAATCGTTTTTAATGAATGCAATCATTCTTTTCTTTGAACAAAATTAATAAAAAATTTCCAGATTTATTGCTCGTAATAACACTGAAAATAGTTCTTTTATTGACACTACCGGTGCTCAGAATCCAAACGCCATCCGCACCTCTCAAAAACACAAACGTGAATTACGGCTGATTAGTGCTAATAAACAATTTTTTAATTCGGGGGCAAGCAGGGTGGTATACTTTCTTCATTAGTATGAAATCAAATCAAACTCAAGCTGATGGCAATGAAGCTGTAGCTCAGCGATCAAATAAATATTTTTTTGGTGTCATCCCGAGTCGCCTAAATTTCATTGCATATTCCCATTCCGCCAAAATAGGTTTTGTCTTAACTGCGTTTCGCCTTAAGTAAATAATGCGATTAGGATTAAGAATTATCCTTAATACAGTGTAGGCATTCAATATTCAATTAGTAATAGGCAAAGTATTTTGTTGTCTGTAAACATCCAAGATGTATAACTATAAACATTTATTTGTTATGATTTACATATCCTTTAGTTAGCATTCAATTACTGTTCAATATATTCAGTTGTTCTCTATCTTTAATGATGTGCACATCTCATCTAAATTATAATCCGGGCTAAATTAATAAAATAAAGTTTACCTAAAAACACGTCTACAACAGTTTTAATATGGTTTAAGAGGCTAATTTAATAGTAAAATATCTTGCAAAATAGATATGTCGAACCACGCACAAGGTTATATGATGGTGTAGAAACTTATACTCAGACTCGTTGAGCTCGGATAATTGAATTTAATATCTACAGTTTGTAGTTAAATGAAATTAGGCGATTCGAAACTTGTGCTATTTGAAATTTGCTCAAAATACTTAGGCGAAACGCTCTTAGAACAAACGATAGCACACCATTTTTGTATTAAACTATGCAAAATTGGCTCCCTTTTTTAATGAGTATCTCCCTGGCTATCAATGCTTCTAAATAGATGGTTAATAATGTCCTGCATAAGATTTATTACGAAACTCATTTAATAAGTTGGTTCTCAATTATATTCCTTCGCTGATAAATTTAACCGACTTGGGTCTGAAATTTACTTAAAACTATATAGGTAAAATTATTCATTATATTTTTCAAAGAGTGGGATCAAATGCTCAAAAATATTCTTAAAATTAATCATAAGTTAAATTTTAAACGCTTAAAATTGTCAATAAAAGCATTGTTAAGTCTGTAATTATTTCGACACATTGTTAGATCTGAAAAATTTCAATTATATTAAAATATTCCAGATTTTTTTACACTGAATACAAATAAGCTCAATAGTAAATTAAACAGTCTAGCTTAAAGCCAATCAATTTTTGAATTTCCATTTTGAAATATTTATATAATATAATAATCAAATAATGTGAAAATGAAAATTACTGAATGTTTCGGAGAAATTGAATTTATTATCTTATTTTTCAATATTTTACTAATAAACTTAATGTTTGGGACATCAATAATAAGCTGATGGCCCCACTAACTTGCTAATATAGCTCACCAAGTTAGTCTTAAACAGAGTTTAGACTTATCATTTAATACTTTATTACAATACTTTTGTAATTACATCTTAATCCTTTTTTTTGACTTTTAATAGAACAACACTCCCATTGTGGACATTATTAATGATTTGCGACACTTTGTTAGAGTGGTAATAAATACACTGATTATCTCAATTAAAAGTACAGTAAAAACTCGATCGTCAACACCGAGTTCGTGTCCGCCACCTCCGTCCTCCGTACCTCGATCCTATTATTTAAATTCAAAAATATAAAGACATTCCTATAGTAAGTATTGTTAAAAAGACTCGATACTATCCATTTCGTTTGTATCCGTGGTTCGACTCTGTACCTCACTTATTAAAACCAATTCAATAGATTTCAGTGCTTTTTAAGACTCATTCGTATGCCTCACAGTAAACAACTTTAAAATAAGTAAAATTTTCAGATAAATTATTAAACTATTTTGTTAATGAGCTCTAAGGCATGAAATGTGTTAAACCTTTAATGAAAATTTTAACAAATTCTTGAAACTTAAATTTTAAGCGATTATATTACTATAATAATTACTCCAATTTATTGGCGTCAAAGAGTACACATCTCTTCTGCAAAGAATGTGTCGTTTGGTCACAAAATTGATGTTCACTTACTGTTCACTTGCTGCCGATCGAAACATAAATAAACAAGATGACTAAATAACTAGAAATTATTGAAACTAGTCTTGAATAATAATAAAATCATAAAGAGTAAGTGAAAATCATATGAACCTATTTTGTGTTTGGTTTTTACAGTGTTTGCATTAAATATGGTTTAAGGCAGGGATGCCCAAGGGGAGGATGAACTAGAGTCGAAAAATTTGGCAAAACCCCCCTAGAATTTTTCGAAAATTTTACATTAGAGGTATACCCCCTCGCCGACGAGCGTAGCGAGGCGGCTCGTATTTTGGAAAAAACCTATGTGTAAATTTTTTTACCTTGGTCCCCCCATTGTGTTTTTTGCCGAGCGAAGCGAGTCGGCTTGTATTTGCATTTTTGTTTGGCGGCAAATTTAAAAAACCCCCACCCTAGACCCCATAGAAAAATTTTGAAAACCCCTACCCTAGACCTCCTAGAGTCGAAAACCTTGGGCATTCCTGGTTTAATGGTTTAATATGTTATCAACTCTAATCTGATTTCTTTAAAGTAAATGAATTCAAACTGGTCAAATATTTAATATACAACAATATTTAATAATTACTAAACATTAAAATACAAAACTTTCTCAGATTACATATTTTTACCAAGACAATAAGCGTGAATTTCAACTAATTTTGTGTAGGATTGAGAAAAAATCCTATAAACTTGTTATAAAACATGGCTTATATAATCTGAAATTTGACTTGGTAGTCGTGGGATCACAATTTTGATTAAAGAACAAGATACTTAAAATATCTTATCTTCTTTATCTTGTTCGACCACAACAGCGGTATTGCCGACAGTTTCTGTTGGAATAGCTGTGTGTGAGTCATATTTTTTCGTTAAAATAAACAATATTTGAAATCAGAGTTTGCTATATGTGTCTCCCTGTCCTCCCGCTCCTAATAAGTCTAATAGCAAATTATTTCATTTTACCTTGATAATGTAGTTACCGACTGAGTTGTGGTCTAACAAGATAAGTATCTTGTTCTTTAATCAAAATGGTTTATATAAGTTTTAGTACAATTGATGCTAGGCTCGTTCCCCTAAATGCCAAGTTACTTCAAGATAGGGAGTCCTACTAGCTCAAACTCATGGGTCATTTGGCTTATACCTCCTTTTTAGCCAATAGTTTAGACAATTAAATGGACTATCGCATTTGTTTAAATTTAACGCAAATATGGTCTAAATCTATATTTAATCATTTAACAAATAATCAAATCAAGGGTAAGGAGGTTAAGGATTACTATTTCGTTGTTCTTAACCAGTGTGAGGGGGACAGTGAGACAGGGGCCACCAGGACAATAATTTCGAATAACTTTTGTTTAACTTTTAAGTGTTAGATAAGTTGACTCAAACAGACTAACCTCTATGTCTATGTCTTCGCTGCGGGTAATAAAGCGGCGACTTTATGGTCATCATAACTTAAGATTCATGATTCATAAGAATAGTCACCATACGCATAACCACTATGTCCATGTTCACGTCTATAATAGCACTGCAGACATAATAAGCGCAAAAAATAGAATTGATGTGATATTAATTCAGGAATTTAAAAATAATTAGTTTTTATATGAATTACTTGCAATCAAATATTGAAATCACAATTTTTACTTGCAATTATTGTATTTTTTTAAAATGAATGTCTCATATATTGTCTCATATATTGTCTCATATATCAATAATAGATTTAAAAACATTGTTTACAAGTTTGCTTGCTTCACTGTGTGGTTATCCATTTGATTGATATGATTGTGTATTTAGTGACACTATTGAGTCATTATTCAAATTTTGTCAAACAATGTGCTCACAACATGTAAAAAGTATAGAATGGGTAAGTGGGTAGTGTATGTTGTTATGGAAACCATTATTCAAAAATTTGTTTACTATATAGTATTGAACTTTGAGGTCACTTATGAC
>JAQGCS010001508.1:0-13520 GCA_034702105.1 Fuscozetes fuscipes | reverse complement strand
TAAAAATTTAATTAAATGTTGATATACGTTATAAATTCTTGTCAAATCTATATATTATCATTAAATTGAAACCAAAACTGTAGAAATTTGTTTATCCTAGCTTTTTAAAATTTCCTAAACCTTACTTTATGCCGGCATGCCGGTAGAGACCATAAATACATTTTTTGGAAAATGGTTCACTTCACGGCATATAACGGCATATACGGTTATAACGGCATGCAACAAAAAGTGAGGTAATACGGTAAGTTCTGTCCTAAAATGTATCCCTAAACCAAAATTTCAAGACCATATTTTCAGTGTTGAGTCTGAAGCAGTGATGGCCAAGTTCCTCCAATTCAGACCCCTTAAGCTCAAACTCAGGAGGAATAGGGGAAGGTATTTTAGTTAGTATTTTAGTTAGTCAAAAATTTTGCCGAGCTTAGCGAGGCGGGAACTACATAGGAGTGTATGGTGTAACTTTGTTGACGTGGGTGGAATGTCCTTAGCCGCGAACTCACAGCGGTGGTCTAGCAGAACTCAAAACTCAGGGTATTTGGGCTAAACCTTCCTTTGGCCATCTGGCTGTAGTTCAATATGTCGTCATTAAAATTTTGAGCCAGGGACCATTAAATATGAACTTTTTTAGTCAAATAATTTTATATTATCATGTAGTATTAGCCCCACTATCCAATAAGTATTTAATTAAATTGCCAAGTAAAAATGCACTTTTCATTATTTTGACTTAAATATTTATAATAATTTTATTAATTATAATTTTAATAGAAAACTCATTGGATAATGTGACCAGAGTGATAAAATGGTACAAAATTTTCATGATTTGACATTTTGATTACATTCGGGTCATCTAATGGCACAATATTTTTAATTTTGTCAAAAAAGCTAAATCTGACAAAATTATATTTATTAATCTATTAGAGTCCCCTTAGCATAAAATATGTGTTTTTGGCATTCCTAAACTATAGACTTGAACCCTTACCTCTATTGCGAAGAGAATATTATAAACTTACGATTTAAAGGATGAATTTGCAAGGGCCAAATCTGGTATAACCAGGAAGTTTATAAAGAATCTTAAAATATAAGCTGAAAAATTTTGCTTATATGTATTCTCTGTTATATTTTATAAGCTATGCCATAACTTTACTCATTCTACTCATACATTGTTTTTGCATTTCTAGAGAACAAATGTTAGTCAATTTTGGTATTAATCAATGGATAGTAACGGCTACCATGGGTGATTTAATCGATCAAATTACCCAGTCTCCTCACAATTAACCAAATTACCCACTGGTATAGTTGTCGATCAATACGGTATTTTCCAATTAACAGTAACCTTAACAGTAACTGCAACTGTTGTCAGTAAATATATCCAATTAATAAAAGGCTTTAATATTTAGATGTTTTGAATATCAAAGAATTGCTTTATAACCACAAAAATCATTATTTGACAATATTTACAATTTAAACAGTTTTATATAAAACTATATGAAGTAACAAAAACTTTAAATAATATGAAATTCGAGTGCAATTTAATTGAATTCCTCGCTTATTACTTATGAATACAATAGTAATTACTGTCGAGTATTTCAATATTTAATAAATATTTCAAAACTAATTTAAATGACTTTAATTTTGTTTCTAAATTATTGACTCATTTATTGCCTTTTATTGTTTGGCAATAAAATGTCAAAAATATGTTTTAATCCATTATTTCATAAAATGTTGAATAAATTATTTTCAATGAATAAAGGATTATAGATATCACCAAAAGGGAAGTCAGACAATCGGTTTCTCACCGAATCTATCATTGCTTGTGAAGGACCCATAGTGGTCAATGTGTCCACAGAATCGGTAAAAGTGGGTAAAACCAGTTCTTTAGCAGCGATGGCTTTCATTAAAAATGTCTTTGCGTCCGAGGATGGCATCAATACAAAGAGATTCTTCAAACCATTGCTTTGATTAGTTGGTTGTCTCTGTTTTAACACAATTACAGCATTTTTTTCATTCAATACTTGAATCAAAGCTTGAAATCGATGGCAATTCACTTTCATTTCATTAAATTCCAGATTTGGAGATCGAGTGGCCGACAATATGTATGGAATGCCGAATAGGACGGACTCGCAAAGACCTAAACGACTTATTAGTCCCAATAATTCCAATTCATAGCAACAGTTAGTGTCATAAATATTTGGTAAAGACATTAACGCTTCGATTTGACTCGAATTCATTTTTTTGCCGCTTTTGTCGATCGAAAGTCGACTCAAATCAATGATGGCTTCTCTGAGGTCACACTTTATTACAATTGCGTTACTATTAGTTTGCGATTCATTTTTTGAGTTCAAATATATACAAACTCTTTCGGAATGAAGGGTCAGGTCGTGTAACCACACTTTGAAATATCCGTCGATTGTATTTTCACTTTCATCGATGGTTTGTATTTCAAGTAAAGCTCTTAATTGGTCGGGAATTCCCGCAAAATTGGCAGAAGTGGGACCAAATACCGCATTTTGGTCAGCACTCGATCTGATGCTAACGATATTTATCTGAAAAACTAAACCATTAATAAAAATCAAATTAAAATTAATTCAAAACCTGTGATAAAAATGAATAATCGATTTGTTGTGCGTTAAACGCAAAGATGAAATCGTCGATCACTTCCTCCACTTCTCTTCCCGAGACATAAGTCAAATCAGTTTTAGTCACTTCCGAGTTATTAATCAATTTCTTCGTATTTTTGAGTGAATTCACAATATTTTCACTAATGTTTTGATTGGTATTCAAAGTGGGAACCGATTGCTTCGTCGGTCGCTTTATATCAGATAATTTCGACAGACATTCAGCCGAAAATTTTTCCGATTTGATGGCCAACAGTCCCGAGATTTGCGTCGTTTGGATGTCAACGAAATAAGATATTAAATGAGTGACTGTCGGCCTTTCTGTCACTCTATTTATGGCCACTCGAAGAGTTTCAGACAGACTTTTGCCGATTAAAAGCAAAGACTGATCCGACAGACTCTTTGTTTCGATGAGAAGAGTTCGACAAATATTTTGTGTCATTTCTAATGATTTCAAACCAATAATAAAAATGTTTTGTTTTGTTTCACAAACTTTCGGACAAAAGGAAAAAATGATAAAATCGATTGAATGAAGCGATCACTGAATCTATGCATTAGTTTTACAGTTTGTAAACGAATTCTCTACTCTTTAAAAGCCTCCAAATTTGAGTCTCAGAGAAGAGCAAAGAACTTTCTTTTGGTAATTATAAATATAATTTGTTTGTGGAAATAGTTAACCAGCTTGTTTTCTTATCATTAATTATTTAATTGAATATGCAAAGTCTGCGATAAATTTTTTATTTCTAATTGATAGAAAAAAGAACTATATCAAATTTGTGTCCCAAAACTGATGTGTAGAATAATATGAGAATATTTTGTTGTTTACATGGATTTGATCCCAAAATTTATTGATTTTGAAAATATAAAAAAACATGTATTGAATGGTTGTGCGGATTAAGTGAAGCGTTAACTCTAATCCATATCTAATCTGAATATCAAACGTATAATAAATGCTTTTTCTTTTAAAAAAGAGAATTCTTTAAGAAATCGAATCTCATTTTATCCCAAAAAAGTGTTTTGAATATAATTTATTCAATAAAACCCACAGAAATTCAATCATATTTTTTGTGGTGAAAGTCTTGATTAGATCTCGAATATAATTGAATTTTGTAAATAAACATTTCCCTTCAAAATAAAGAATCGCAGAGTTTTTAGACGTTTGGTCTCATAATTAATGGAAAAAGTACTCCGAAATACTCTCAAATAAGTTATTCATTTACTCAAAAAGGATAACATCACTGAAGGAATTTAAGTGTAAATCACTCCAAACTGTTAAATGTCGACAATTCTGACCACTCTATAGATATGATCATCTAATTCACGAACGTTTTGGATTTGTTCGACATTTTCTCAAATCTGATTAAAGAAATAGATATCATTTTTCAATAAATATTTATCACATAATTTCGATTTCTAAGCGATTTTGAGTTATGCTCTCATTTGGAAATCTATTCTCTAAATGCCTACAAAATTAATCAATTATCTATACACTAAACATTCAGTAAACCTTTATATCCAAACCTGGTTTAAACTTTGGTATTTAACTTAAAAAGATTTTAACCCAGAATTTATGTTGGGATTGCTAAACAAAAAGATGCAAGTTCAAAATGTACTTAAGTGTGCCAAACCTTCATCCCATTGGTTTTTATATCCAGGATTCTTTGTTTGGGAAAAATCATAAATAACTTCATAAATCAAATTCATGATAAGTTTGGTTAAATTTTACAAATAAATTATGATTTCAGTTTTTAATCGAAGCATTTTCAATAATTCAAGTTAGAGATAGAGCATGGGCATCGGGTAAGTTTTTCCATATCCCAAACTATCCGAAATTTTAAGAGGTCTTATCCGAACCGAAAATTATTCGATATTTTGGTCGTATCCGAATCGGATCCGAACCCATTCGATCCCATCTCTAATTCAAAAGCTTTTGTCATAAAAAGAATGAATTCATCAAATTTAAAATGAAATAAGTTTCGAACGCAAAAGTGTCGGCTCTTAAAACCAGTTATTGGACTCACATTTTTGGTGATTGTCTTTTAAATTTAAGAAAGTCTTAAATAAATTCAAACAAAATGCAATAAATTTAGAGATTATTTTTCTGTCGTTCAGTTGAGTAGTAGTTTTTGTTAGGACTAAATGAGAGATTACCAAGATGGTAATTAGCGTAAACCTTCTTTGGTTAAAGGGTATAATAAATTTATCTGTGTTATCAGTATAAACTAAATTAGTAACAATTAACTAGATCCAGCTGTAATTATATCCATTATTTTATATTTTTAAGCCACCTAAAGATTTTAGAAGAAATTTCTACTCTGGTTCAATAAACTTGGTCATCTCTAGACACAACACAAATAATAAGTCAGACATGAGGTTCAAACGTTTGGTAATTTTTTCGACTTATCTGAGAATTAGGTATAAAAGAGCAGAAAATTTGAACACTTTCTTAAAATTGAATTTTGAGACTGATTTCAAGTGATTGTCCAAAATGTCAACGAGTCAGCCATCAACTAGTAAAGGATCAAATTCCAGCAAAGGTAATTCAATTTTTGTAATTTCTTCACAAACAAGCTTACCTTTCCCGTGAAAAAATTCAAGTTATCTTGCTTTGAAGATCAAGAGAAAGAAGAACAGAAAAAGAGAGAGCAAGAAGAACGCAAGAAAAAAGAAGAAGAGAGGAGGAAAAGACTCACCGAAGGCGAGCATAGAACACGCTCTGCCAAAAAGTAAACTGATGCTTCCTTTTTCAATTTAATTAATTGATTGTATATTATTTTCCAATAATGCAAATATATTTTGATTATCGAAAAAATCATTTAACAAGTCTATTTTTATACATTATTTTATTAATATATAATTCTTTTTGCTGTCACCGAATGGCCATGTCCAACCGAAATAATTATGGTCAAGTTTTTAGGAAAAAAAGTTTTTGTTTTGAAAGATTAGGTTTTCTTCTCGTTTTCATTTACTTTGAATTAAGTTTGGACATCATTTAGTAATAATTGCCATCAAAGTAATACACTTACAAATACAAAATGTTGAATCATTTTTACAAATCCTATATCTATTGATTGAACTTAAATTCCTCTCCTGGAGTGACAGCAAAAAAGAATTACCTGTTTAGAAATATTTTCTGCAAATAAAGTTCTTAATTGACCTATGCAAAAAAATGAATACTTGTACGAGAATTTTACTTGGTTGAATTAAATAAATAATTTCTAAATCTTTTCGAGAGAGAGGTTTAAAAAATTTAATCATATGATAACATAAATTACTTAACATTGAATTCGATCACAATTTGTTGATATAATAGTAATAATATTTGTATTGACTTATAATTATTCTACATATGACTCACACAATGAACAGTAATTAAGAGTTTTTTTTAATGAAATCGTTAAAAACAATGGAAATTATAGTCAAAGTTTGACTCAATAACGACATAAGACTATAACCAAATAAACAATAATTTTATTAAATTATTAGATATCAAAGAAGGACTGAAAATGTGAATAATTTAATGATTAAATTAAATTCAGGACTTTCTCGACTCAAAATTCATTAAGAATTTATTCAAAGAACGAAAAAATTGAAATAAATAAATAAAATTTGATTATAATTAGGACCAAACTCTAAGCCAATCTTCAGAACACTCGTTGAGTTTTGCTAAGGTTTGTGTCACTAATCTCTTCATCGTCGACCCCATCTCAATGGTCCACCCATTGGTCTCGTGTGTCCGCGCGCCACAGCACTAATGACATCGGATGCCAGCGAATCATCTTCGTTGGAGGTATAGTGCGATGGTTTCCAGTGTGCGAAAAGACTCAATGCTTTCTTAGACATCGTCCTTCTGTACGGCTTCTGTGGGGGCCTTCTCTTCGATAAACCTAATCTTCGATAACTGTTTGGCCAGAGATTAATCAAATTATTGGAACTCTGTTGCGATGAATCGCTGTCCTCATAATCGGTTTGATCGTTACTTGATTTTGAAATGTCATCCTCTTGTTTCGGATCATCCGTTACAGTGGAAAGTGTGCTAATTATAGAACGATATCGTGGAGGATAAGGATTTGATTCTTCGACCGGTTCCATATATGCCTCTCTATGGCTGAGCGCTGGCGTACATTTAACTAACGTTACATCCAATGAAACTCCAAACCATAAAATCAGTAGTAATTTGAAGAGAACTGATTTATTGCATTCGATTTTTATAAAACTTCCCACAAATGCATCCATTCTATAGAAATGCTAAAAATTAAGCCAAAGGTTAGTCAAAGCCTCTAATCCTGAATATCGAATATGTGTGACATTAGTTTGAGCAAACTCAAAATTAATCAGTTTAAATCAGGAATGGGCAAGAGGGGGATACAGCCCAAATACCTTAGGATTTGAACTCGAGCGCACCTTCCGTTCCAAATTTTCGAGTAATTATCGAGAAAACAACGATTTTTTGGACCCCCTCCCTTCCCGCTCAACAAAATGTTCATGAAAAGCCCTCTAAAATTATACCAACTAAAATTTCGGTTCAAGAGACCAGACCCCTTAGGGTAGCGGAACTTTTACTCGCCCCTGATTTAAATACTTAATTGATTTATCTTGTATTCACAGAAATGTCATGTTAAGTTTGACAGTTTTATTCTACTATCGATTTAAGACAAACAAGTCTAATTTAATTTCAACCATTCATTAGATTCTCAGAATATATATTGAATTTTTAATATTAATAAAAAAACATCAAAACATGTCTGAAATGATTAGGAAAAAGCTTTCGGATATATTACATATGATATGTAACATCATATCCATTATTTAAATGATAAAACATAATATTCTCACAAATTTTATATTTTCAATCAATGAAAAAATCTTGCAATTGATTAGGAATTTCCAATTACTTGACAATCAATAACAAACCAAATGTTTGGTTTATCTGTTTGTTTGTTTGTATGTCACTCACGATCACTAATTTTAGAAGTACTCTATCTATTCACACAATTTAACAATCAATGAAAGGCTGTCCTCATTGTATATGCTTTCAAAATATTTCAGAAATTTACTCAAATATTTCTAATCAAATATCAAATAATAGTCTGAAATATAATATAATTCCAAAAAAATTAATATAATAAATGTTTTTATTCACTTAATAGAAAAGTATAATCGAAACCCTGGAGGCCATTAGCGATTACAAATTTTCTTCAAATTATTAATTTGTTGCCAAAAATTACAATTTCAACAAAACATTACTTCATATTGTATTCATTTGAATTTAAAATTATTCAATTTTGAATATCTTAAAAGTTTGTCGTATTTTTACTTTTTTCGAAACTTTTTAATACATTTTGAATAGAATTGTGAGTTCAATATTCAGCCAAATTTTTTAGAATATAGACTTTGACAAGATCATGCATGTGAACACAAAAATTGGAGAAAGTGCTCGAATTCTTATGAGTTATCGCTAATATGTGAGGGCTTTTGACTACTTTTAAGACCACTATCACTGCATAGAACTTAAAAACTTCTTTTTAATTACCCATCTAAATCAAATATTTACTTTTGAGTAAATCAACAAAATCGCAATAAATGAATTATCTCTATTTTGAGTGACCCAGAGTATGTTTCGTTCTTTGAATAAAAATCAAATTCAAACTGATTTGTGAATATATTGTAAATTTTTTGCTCAAATAAGACTAAAAATTGTAGACTTTTCTGAATAACTTATATATAAACATTTTATGGACATAATTATAAGAATTATGATTAATTTGAAGCATGGTCATATATGATGGTGTTGCGGTGGTGTACTTTACATATTTATTATATAATTATATTATAAGCACAAAATGTTGCCCTCTTCTTTGCTTTTATTTGATTGTCTCACTGAAAAGCACAGGTTTTCATAAAAATTTTCGTCGAATCTATTAATTTATCTCAATCAAAAGAGAATAGTTGCAAAAAAGGTACAAGTTTATCATTTCATATTATAGGTGGTTTTAATATAATTTATTAAATGAAATTAATTAATAACTTTGTAACAGAAAATATTTGTCAGTTTTGTTAAATAATAAATTAATACAAAAGCAATAACAGCGCCGATAATAACTTATGGATTAATAAGTAAATGGCGAAGAATGGCCATTCCCTGGTCATATGGGAGGTTTCCTGTTAAATATAATGATAATAATTGTCAACAGAAAAGCTTCTCATTTATTTAGGAGTCGTTGATTTCACTTTTAGATAAAAGTATTGGACAAATAATAAAAACTCACAATGGAAAATATTGTGTTTGCTCGGCAATTATAACTATATCAATTATAACCATATCTATGAAGATCTTGAGAAAACTCAAAACGCTATTATTGTGTAAATTAACAGATTTTCTCTAAATATTTTACATTTTATGTACTTTGACTGCATATCTATATAGTTACCAAGAGACAATACAATCAATCGCATTGTAAGATAAAGATGAAATTCAATAATCTGTATAAAATTGGATAACCAAGCAACTTGATGTCACAGGGTATAGGTTGGGGTATTTTGCCAAAACCTCAGGGGGAATAGAACAGGGTGAAATGTAGGTGGTATGCCGGAGCTCGCGAAGCTAGGGACATTTCCAAAATATTGCGACTCAGGGGGTATATTGGCTATACCTGGTAGGTACACTCGAATAGTGAATGTCTGCTAAGATGTGTATTTTGAAAAAGATCATATTTTACGTTAATAGCCTTCAACAGACTTATTTCGAGCAACTATTGGGAAACAGAACTAATGATTTTCGACATACAATCCATTTGACTCTTTCTGTTGACATCAATAGAAAACTATGTAAACCATTTCTAAATGATTCCAAAAACTCTGTAATAATGGAATGAATTGTTTGGATTGGTATTAATGCAAAATTATTTTTCTCTTTACTTTCATTAAATGATTCGAAGCAACAATAATAGTGAGCCCTCCAGTCATCAAATGAGTCGATATTTTTATGTTTTGTTCATAATTTGTATTATTGTGAATCACAAATGATTTTACATACGATTTCACTCAATTCTCATTCGTTTCAATTAGTTTTGCAATTATTAGGATTTTGAATCTCAAAGGGTTTTAAACATTTTATTCGATGATAAAAGGACATTGGGACTGGAAATTATATAATTCCAGGGTCTAGGGGGGTTTTGAATTTGCCACCAAAAAAGCAAAAAAAATTGCCGCCTCTGCGACGCTCTGCGAAAAAACTTGCAAGGGGGCCCAAGGTAAAAATTTTCCCAAGAAAACACAAAGAGACGTAAGGTCCATGCGCGCGCGAGGGGGGTATACCTGCAATGTTAAATTTTCGAAAAATTCTAGGGGGGGGGGTTGCCAAATTTTCGACTCTAGGGGGGGTTTCGAGCTACCCCCCTTGGGCATCCCTGGATAAATGCTATTCATTTGTTCAAAGCTTTGAAACTAAATGTATGAAAAACTGAAATTTAATTTTCATACATTACTGTATTCATGACTTTCATGTACTGCAGAGATGCCCAAGGGGCGTTCCAGGAGGAAGTATTTCTACTGGGGTATGAAGGGATGCTCGGATAAAAAAATAACAATTTTACCGAACTCTAGACATCAAAAAGTTACCAAAGATTTCTGTAAATTTTCGACAACTTTTTCGAAAATCTATGAGGGAGGTCAAATCGGATTTGAATGACAATTTTTCGGATTTTCAGGAATTTAGGGGCCCAAAAATTTTTTCGCCGAAAAATCATTTTAGAGGTCATTTGAGAGGTCATAGGGGTCATCTAAGTTGATTTTGGGACTAATAAAAAATACCCTCTTGGGCATCCCATTTGTACTGCATTTAGTGTTTGTTTAAACCTGAAGCCTGATGAATAAATATTTAATTTTCATTTGCAAGATTACTTATATCAAGTTTTACGCTTTTCAAAGCACCAATTCTTCTCAAAATTTAAAATAATTGTCTCATCCTTTTCCTAAAATACTTGACCATGATCATTTGCTGATAGAAGAATATTAAAATATTTCTTAAAAGGTTTAATTTTTAAAGAGCTTCCAAAAAACCTTAATGGAAATATTTTTTTTAATTCGTATAAAATATTAAATATCTCCCAAATAATAAAACACTCGAATTTACATTTGACTCAATGATTAAAAAAATTCATTCATTATTTTCAATGATAGTCGACATCAATTCCAAACATTTTTAAAATTAAAGTATAGAACTAAACAACTTTTCAAATGGAAAGATAAGGATATTATTATTACTCATAGACTTTGAGATGAAATGAATACAAAGACTTTCGATTCAAAGTTTATACAAAAACTTAACTCAAAAATGGATCTTTTTATACATTTCATACATTCCAACATTAGAACAGAAAAATACAAAACTTATCGAATCAGTGATTTGAATGCATTTTGTTATAAAAGCGAATCAGAATTGCTTTTGAAGACAAGTTTTCATCGTTTTTGAAATGATATGCTTTTAATTTCAATTTTATATTTGTATTCTTAAACCTAACTTTAAAGTGAATATCTTGATCACTTTTTGTGGGAAGGTGCCTGGTATATATAAGTTAGAG
Source organism: Fuscozetes fuscipes (assembly GCA_034702105.1). NCBI lineage: Eukaryota > Metazoa > Arthropoda > Arachnida > Sarcoptiformes > Ceratozetidae > Fuscozetes > Fuscozetes fuscipes. The sequence goes on along the minus strand of JAQGCS010001508.1, from coordinate 2,326 downwards.
CTGATTTGTAAAATCCTGACTCCGGCTAATCAGACTTTTCGTTTTCAATATTAATTTGGATGACATTTGGACATTTGAAATGAGCAGAACATAAAGAAAGGCTTTCAAAATGTGAAAGTTGAGCCAACGTTCAGTTATCTGTAGGAGTAGTTGAATTGGTAAACATATTGTTAGAGATATTCAATTAATATTCATTTTCAAACCAAAGATTCTCGGCTTACAAATAACACAAAATATAAGTAATGGTCATATATTTGTGAGTACTTCTCTTCCATAGAATTACTTTTTCTTAATTCTTGTATTCATTAAATTACAAAGTATTACATTAAAATATTTGAGGAGTTCGCCCACTTTTATCATGAGTATCATATACATACAAATTGACTCAAATGAATATTTGTTTTTTCATTCAGAGATTTTACTTTAATTAATATTCGAAACCAATGAATGAATGGAAACGAGGCGTAACGTAACAGTTGTATGACATTAGGCCTATTCATTACAAATTCGTACAAATTCTTTGAACAATGATATTGTTAAACAACTAATGTTAAACAATGGAGAGAGAGAGAGAGAGAGAGAGAGAGAGAGAGAGAGAGAGAGAGAGAGAGAGAGAGAGAGTTCCATTTGATTAGATTAAAAAAAATTCTATGCAATCATCAGTTTTTTGATGTAATTATTTTTCACATTTGAGAGTATTTTCCAATCAATTGTCGGTCGAATTCAATTTCCTGTAAGTTTTTGTACTTACATTAGATTCGCTCAGCAACTAATAGGTGGGTATTTGCTGTCTATTCTTTACTACAATGCCTTTACCTAAAGATATAAAATATCTCATTTCTTTTTCACTACATCGATAGAATGTAGTATATAGTTTTGTCACCGCCACCAACCAACTGACCCACCTCGGGCTTTCAAAAAATTTTAAAATTCATTGTGGAATAGGTTTTTAAAGCAATTTTCAAGTCAGAAAGAATGAAGAGGGATGGGATTGAGATGAATAACTAACCTATGAATATTTGCAAATATTCTCCTTACCCAGGGGAGAAAGATAACAAGAATAAGCAAGGACGTGCCCAAATCCTTGTAAAGATTTAGGCATAACTTTTGGCTATAGATGTAGTGCCTATTATTTTTATCCAAAGCTTTTTTTATCTAAGGAGCCAGGAAAAACTCTTATACTCATTAATTTTTCAGTCTGAGGGAATCGTCTGAGAGTTGTGCATCTTGCGCGTCTGGTTATACACAACAGAGAATTATATTAATAACAACATGGTGATTCACAATTGAGAAGTTACACTCTATTTTGTCATGAATTTTAATAAAACAAACTCAATTAAAGCAATATTGGAATTATTTTTGAGTTGCAGTAACTTTGATACAAATTAAGCAAGAATATTTTTGCAGAACATTTGTTGGAGCAATTTTGAACATTTGGCACAACTTTAAATAAATTGAATTAATGGAAGTATTAAGGGTCAATATCTTATTTCATAGGGAATTAACAAAGAATGGGCTAAAAGAGATCGTATTTTATCTCTAGTTCTTAATTAAAAGATCGAAAGACCTGAAAACACCTCAATTTCTCAGCTGGGGTTCGAAATTCCAAGTTTACTCTGGAGAATACCTTTTGATATGTCTGTCTTGACGTCAATCAGTATTAAGAGTTTTTGTGTCTCTTCGGATAAATTTATTGTAACAACAAAATCATTGCTAAGAAATAAAATTAAGTAATGAAAAATACACTTGTTCAAATGTATTCTCCAGATCATTAAGTTTTGCCATATTGTAGACTCACGATGCCAAAAGTCACACGTAACTTTTGGGCTCCATGAGAATAAAATGATGTACCGTTAACTTCAGCATGCTGATATAAAAGGTATAGAGTACAAAGAGTGTTGTTATAAATTAATTATAACCAGAGAATTGCGAAATAGTCATTTATCCAGGGTAAAAAATCGCCTTAATGGTCGCTTAAATAGTCGTTTATTTCCCCCAAAACTTAAAGGGGTTTCGAGTTTCTCACCAGTTTTGGTTAACAATTTTTCAGTGTCAGAGCTGAATAAAAATTATTTAAAACTGTATTAGACAAACCTCAAAAATGGCGGACTATCACCTGACTAATATCAAAACCTTTAACTCTTTGCCTCTAGAATCTTGAATTCTACATATGATTACTGGTTACATGCCAAAATACCAAAATCTCAAAATACCAATTCTCAAAATACCAAATAACGATTACTCTAGTCTAAACGTGCTATAGTTCAGATTCCATCTTAATTGTGAATATGAACAATGGTTTGTTCGGTATCACTAAAATATAAAC
>JAQGCS010001507.1:0-13527 GCA_034702105.1 Fuscozetes fuscipes | reverse complement strand
AGGGCAAAGTGATGATAGGGCAAAGTGATGATAGGGCAAAGTGATGATAGGGCAAAGTGATGATAGGGCAAAGTGATATAGGGCAAAGTGATTGGATCCGCAATTTAATATCTTGAAAGTTTAAGAAACTTTTAAAAATTAAATAAATTTAATTAACAAGAAAGCATAACATTAGTTTCATGGCATCAAATTTCAGTTAATGAGGTAAATATTAATTAAAAATTATACTAAATATAAATTAAAAGTTTAAATATAAATTAATGGGAAAATTTTACTAGGTTCTAAGAAAAAATGTTATTGATGACAATAATCGTGGCCATCATCTTGGTCATCATTTCAATGTAAATCATTATTTAATTAATTATTAGATTTCTAATATTTTAATCAAATAATTAGATCTATTCATTGATGGCTAACATTTTGGTCGCGACAGGGACTGAGTGGACCCAACTCTCTTGGGTTTGCCCGTAGAATGGACATGCAGTTAACCAAGTATTATCTGGCACTATCCAAAAAGTATGAAAAGTTATACGCCTCTGTTGGACTCCCTAATGACACTCTAGTAGTAAACGACCCTGAACTCATTCGAGAGATTTATACTAGAAAAGGTGACATATTTTTTGATCGAACTCCATGGAGTATAGGTCATGTAGAGAAGACCATGCCATTTATGCCTGCTGATCACATATGGAGAAGAACTCACCCGATAATCAAGAGCCTTTACTCCTGGCAAACTTAAAGCAATAACACCTTTGACTACTAGTCTATCGGATCAGTTAATTAGTAGTTTGCATACCTTAAACAAAAAAGGTAGAGTTACGATGTTGATAAAGTCTTTGGCTTTGCTTTAGAGGTGTCAAATTCAATGCCTGAGAGCCATTAAATCTTGGTTTCCCCCTTCTCTATGACTCCCTATAGGGATTTAACTAGTTCATTTGATCTTTGAATCAATGTGTGTCTAGGGGGAAAACGGTTCTAGTTTTGGAATCCATCCCTCGAGCGAAGCGAGTCAGCATATTTTTATGGTCATCCTCGTTTGCATTTTCGTTACACTGTAGTAATCTGAATGTCAACACCACTGACCCGCGCACTAACTAACCCGCACTTTAGAGATAGAGTGAAAAAGAATTGAGGTTGCCGTGTAGAGATGTGATCTCGGAAACCCCTGATTTGTTCCTTTTCTATTTAGAAGTGCATGCTTTTATCGATTTTGATTCAGAGAGAACTGGATGAATAAGCCTTTTGTTCATTTATCACGAACTCAATGGTATACTAAGAATATCTCCCATGACAAGCCTTGGTAGTTTAAGAAGTATTATCTTGTTAAATTTAAATTTACAATCAGATAACGTCAATATTCGGCAATTTGTGCAAACATTTATTCTGGATGTAATAAGTTGTTCTCAGTTTGGTATAAATACTAATTCGATGACTAACCAGGAACATCCACTTTTGGTCGCTCTTAAAGGAGTCTTTGACTTAAACTTAAGACTTCTCCGAATTTTGGCAGTAATTTCACCAAAATTTGCAAGATTCTTTAAAATTTCGTATTTTAACGAAAGTGCATTTGAAAAATGCTTTGCATACTTTAAGCAAATTTATTATGCCAAAATTGGAGGTATTACATTTTTTAATTGAAATTAAAGTGAATGTAAAGTAAAATTAAATATATTTTTAAAATAGGGGCTAAAGAAAGTAATTTAATGCAAATAATCAGAGATGCTGTGCAAAAGAATAAACACGTGGATGACACCAATCCTGATCCCGAAAATGGCCCTGATCAAAACCAAGGTGCATCAAAAGATAATCGGTATTTGACTGAAGACGAAGCAATTTATATGATGGCAACAGTCTATGGCGCGGGCTTTGAAACAACTGTCAGCACTTTGTGTCATATAATTCACTTCTTATGTGATAACAAAGACTGTCAGCAAATACTATACGAAGAGCTCAAAGACATCACTGACTTCTCTTACGACACATTAAGTGAACTCAAATACTTGAATGCAGTGATTAATGAGTCTCTTCGTTTGGAGCCTCCCATTGCTGTAGTACCTCGGTTGACTAACCAGGACACTCAATAAGCAGGTATTAAGCAAAGATTTAGAGATGGCTAATGTTTTTATCTCATCAATTCAATTATGTTATGACAAGGGGCCGGGGTTTTGAAATCTTGACATCGAAGCTTTTAACTGATGTTCCTTCAGTGAGTCTGATTATAACATAGTTATTTCTAACAGGAGTCAATATACCTAAAGGAACTACAATTGAAATTACAACGTATGTCGTGCATAGAGACCCTGATTACTGGAGTGACCCGGAACACTTCAAACCGGAAAAATTTCTTGAGCCCACCCACAAAAGCTATGCATTCTTTCCATTCGGAGGCGGATCTCGTATTTGCTTCGGAGAGAAGTTTGCAATCAATGAAATGCGTGTTTTGATTACAAAACTAGTTATCAACTTTGAGTTGAGTGTTGCACCAGGATTCAAATTGGACCGTCAATACTTGAACGGAGCGATCTTTAACGACCCCAAAGCAATCTTGGTCAATCTCAAAGCAAGAAACTAAAATGTTAATTTTACGATTCTAACAATTATTAAAGATTTTGCGTTAATTAAAATCTACCTCGATAATTATTAAAATTTTCTTTAAAAACAAAGAAAATTCACATTATTTTATATGAAACTTGTTCTAGATTTGATCGTTAACAGTTATAAAACTTACTTTCTCTTCTTTCCAAGATTATAGTCAAACATATAAACGAATAATTTTATGTTCATTCATGTATTTAATTACAATTTGCATTTCAATCTAATTATGAGATCTAATAATCTAATAATTAGTATCTTTACTTGCGCATTTGAAGTGAGCTCAATCTACATCTACAATCTACTGTATATATGTCTCTATCGATTGAATAGGAATTAAATCTAATTGAATGTAAAATTTGTGAACTTTATTAATATTTTTTATTGTTAATTGTTGCAAATGGCACAGAAATTGTCCAGGAAATATTGTATGTTCATATTTTTGTCTTGTTACAGTAATCTTGAGCTTATTTGTGCCAAATAGTCATAAACTATATTATATTCAGTGAAACATTTGATCAAGATGTTAACTTCATTAATGTATTCAGAGTTGTATCTCTTTTGAGAGTAATTTTGAGTAATTTTACAGTAATTTATTTGTGCAAAATAGGGATAATTTTTAAACTGTAATTCAGACAATAGTTTAATTTTGGTTATAATGATTGAAAAGATTTCTTACATTAGGCAAATACCTACGGATTTCTTAACACTATATAAATTTATTTTAACATTTTGCTTATTTTAATATATTCACCCAATTTTCATAGATATAAAACTCAGCATACCATCACATTTTAAAAGTGTTCAATTGCCATGATTATAGATCTTCGAATTTTCAATTAATAATATGATTAAAATTTAAATCAATCGGTTTATTGTTCAACGTGAATTATGTATTCAAATTTGTATAATAAATATTGAATTCATGATAACTTGCCTTGATAAATGTGAATTTAAAGTAGACGGAGAGCCAATCCATTAAATGTTCATGTTAATGTAAATGAATTTGGTCAATTTTAGCTTATATGGTGTATGTTAATCGTGTTATTATTGGTTGTAGGGCTGAGCACAATTACATTGGTAACTTGAATCTTTTGAACTGTTTGTCTAAATATATTTTTGAATTTCAGCAAGTACACATTATTGTTAATAATTTTTGCAACTATTTCAAAGAAATCATCAAAAATTGCAAGAAGAGAGAGACCTAACCACATGCCTAATAATCCTCCAAAATTGCAAACGAATGAAGTAAATGTTGTTTGTGGCAAATATTTTATCACAATATCAGGCAAATAATCATGTGAAATTTTAATTCCAATAAGATTATCTTGACCTTTTATAATTTCACTCAACTCGAGTAAGTAGTATCTGATAGTACAGTCCACTTTGCATTTTTGCCAGCATTGGTTTTCGTAAACGAGTTTTAAAGAAGTAGGTGGACAATTTAAAATTTCAGTGTATTTTTTCCAAAATGGATTCAACATGGTTAATTGATTTCTCAACAAGTAGGTTATTGGTGGCCAAAACTCCTTTTTCTTTGAACAATAGTGAGCATGCAATTCATGAACACAAGTTATAAGACAATCGGATCTTATATTAAAATTTGCGAACTTATAGTCCAAATCATATTGAAAACAATTTGTGTCATAGCCTTCACCTAGCAACTCTGTTTTAACTTGATAATATTTAAAAATATAATTAGCATTAGGTTGTAATTTTATAAAATTACCAATCCAAGCTAAACTATTCGGTGTATGCACTGAAATTTTCAAATCAAATGAATATAGAGGAAAATATTGTTCAAGTTTATAAATCGTCATATTTAATGAATATAGTACCATGGTGAAATTTCTCCATTCACTTGAAAGTTCACTGAAGAACGTAAAACACTTATTAATTATTTGAGGTTCCATTATCACAATACCTTCCATTGATCTACCAAAGTTCATTTTTTCTTGAGGTTCATACTTTTCTTTATTTTTAATCAAACCATAAATTAATTGGCTAGGTATTTTCGAGAAATTGGTATAAAATTCGAATTCATCTAAACTTAACTTTGTAATTTCTTTAACATCAGATATTGATAGAGTGAAATTATTATATATTCGATTATACCAGCTCGTTTCGTTTTCATTTTCCCTTTTTCCGAATATTTTTGAATAATTTGAATGGTTTTGCAACTTGTTGATATCAAACCAATTATTCGTGCAAAATGTGATAGCTGGTATTGGCTCATCAGACATTTCTATAATATTTAATGAGACGATTGATTTTCCACTCATATAATCACTAAATATTTCAAGTGTTTGAAAAATTAACCCACTTAAACATAAAATGCTCAATAATGTTCTAAATTTAACTATTTTCATTTTAAATCACTTAATTTAGCAGGTATAAATATGAAGAATTATTTCTTATGTTGGTTGTCAATACAAAACATGTAAGACATTAATTGAATTCACAAAAAAACTCTGAATAAATATATTTTGATTGATTTTTTTAATAAATTGATTTCCTAGCATATTTATGTATATTTATTTATTTATGCACTTGCAAACATTCATTGCCATTAAATAGATTGTTTTTACTACATCTATGAATTGTACTGTTGAGGGAATTTTTAAGCACCTTATGACCAAGAGCGAGACAACAATACAATTTCAAAATAACCTTTAATAATGTAACATGTAACCTTTAATAAGACCACTATATTAATAATATATAAACTCTCTCAATTTAAATGATTATGTGTACTAAACATTTGAATTTATTCCTTAATAAACATTGTAAACAAAAACCTTTATAATTATTATGGCAGGGTCCGATTTACCGCAAATCCAAGGGGTTTCTTCGAAAACTAGGCAAAGTATGTGAGCTATATTAAGGATGACCAAGCCTAGAGAGGGTGTTGGGGGTAGTTTTTTCAAAATTATCTAGAGGGGTGGTTAAAATTTATCGCCTAACTTCGTTCGGCGGTAGCGAGGTTGGGTATACATGTAATGTTATATTTTTCAAAATTCTAGGGTGGGGGAAACAAGATTTGAGATCTTGGGCATCTCTGGGCTATACCTTCTCTCCGCACCCCATGGTTCAAATATGGACTAATTTTTGATAGTATAAATAATAGTATACAGTATAACTTTTTGACAGCCGTAATATTGATTAATGCTGATGTCCAGGGTTAAAATATAGCATTTTACGCCATCCAATAGCTCTCCATGAAGACATAAGCTTGATATTTACATTGCTGCAGTTAAATTCGGGTTCACTCATATCTTGTGCGCAAACCCTAAGAATGAATTCCAAATCCCTGTCCTTGGCCAGATTTATAATATTTTTAGCCAGAATTTGACCAAATATTGTTCCAGATTTTCCATCCCTTAATGAAATATACTCTATCGAATTTTTAAAATTATCATGATTACTTAAACTTAACAGAATGCTACCTAGAACTGTTGAGTAACAAATGATTATATCTTCATACAATGGCAAGGTGATAATTTCTTCATCATCTTCTTGGTCAACATTGACCCGGTTTATTTTTCTTCTTGTAGAACGAACACCACTTAACGATTCCGGCATTTGTTCTAATGTAAAATATTCATCATGTTAAAAAGAAAAATTTATCATAGTGACATTAAAACTGACCGCCTCTACAACAGAGAAATATAAAGATTTTAGGCTTTCCTCTAAGAGACGGACAGTTCTTGTTATTGAAGAGTTCAATGATGTCCTGAATGGGAGTCTCCTTACAATCAGACCCGAAGAGTACCGACTCATGACCATGCGAACTAAACACACCAACAAATGCATCATGGGTTTCTAGTTCTATCGAATTATCTAGGATGTTTTTGATTTTGTCAATAATGTCGGTTGAAGGTGTGTCCAGTATAATACCATCATCATATATTTCAAAATGACATTGCTGAAATACATGACGTAGCATGTTCATATCTTGTATAGAACCCTCTCTAAAATCTATAACCTGGCCAAGTTCATTAGTAAATGTCTGGTTAAGAAACATTGCACAATATCCTCGAACACTGGCATTCATTTTATAGATATGTCGGTCACCTTCTACTCCACCATAAAGTGTTTCACCAATTAGAACATTCTCTATAATGAATAATCATGATAATTTTGATATTTTATTTCACATTTACCTTGTTGATTTGCCATATTTTAGATTTAAATACAACTATATTAATTAAAGGTTAAATGATCATGTTCAAAACAATAAGAAATGTATTGTGGAGTACGTGACAAATGTCTGTCTTTCAGTTTATTGTTATCATTATTTTAAGTACTTTTATGAGGTATTTGTACAGAAATAAGCAAATACTTTATAAAATCTACAGGATTGCAAACGAGGTAACCCTAAATCGGACCTATTTATAATCCATTTTGTTTATTTGAAAAATGTATATGAGTATATAACGTTATAACCGGAGGGCTAATATATTTTCAATGTAGTGGTTATATTAAAATTTACATGATAATATTTTATTTTTGGATAGCTCTTTCATATTTAGGGTTCTCTAATTTGCAATCCTGTAGAACTATAATCAAATAGCTCCTCCTATGCGATAGTTGCCACAATGCAGGTTTTGATGGATATAAAAGTAACTGCTTTATTGTTGTAATTTTTATATTTAAGTATACTCTTGTTGTTTTGTCAATAAAATAATTATTCTATTAATTGAGTAAGGTTATTTGAAGACAACCGCCGTCGGACAGAAGGTGAGTGAATCGATAAAGGCCTGACCTCCGGCCAACTTCAGTGGTCGCAGTTCTGCCCTTTATTTAGTCTTGAAAAAATAAAAGTGTAGAGCCTTTCAATATTAAAACATGGGCATTTAAAAAAATTAATTAAGCATAATTATTATAAAAATTAACAAAAAATATATAATTAAATTTGATTGATGCAGCGGAATAATTAATTAGGTGAACACTTATATATACAAATATCCAAATTTGTATTAATTGTCCCTATTCCTTTTATTATGTTTAGCATTTCAACCATATCTTATCTAAATCACACATTTTATTGTCGTTCGAAAGGATAACAGATTTTTGCACAAATAAGTCATCAAATTTGGTTTACGTGTTAACTTAATAACAAGATCATTGTTCAAGACCACAATGGGAAATATTCTTCTTGACGCCTCTCACCCTCTAAGAAACTACCCAGCCTATGAGAAGGTTCGAAATAACATCATGGAAATGTACAATAAGCAAAATATTTGTGCCGCTCTTAGCACTCCATTGTTTAATACACATGAAATGGTAAGAAACCTGGAATATTTAATTGAACTTGCAAAGGGTGTGATGGAAATCCTTCAAGGACATTTTCTCGCATTTGAGCAAGATGATTTGAAATGTTTAAATTTATACTACGTGTATACAATGGCAACAAAAGGTACAGGAATAGTGCCAGTAATTTTGAACTGGATAAATGCTTATGTGGCAAGACTTGAGAGATACCAGGTCAGTTTGGAATTGTTTTATGCAAAGTATTATCAAGCTATAATTTTATCACTTGACACTATGTACAAGGATATGAGTGTCAAAGCTTATATGAATTTAGTGGGTGAACTTTTGGATTTTAATCAAGATAAAACATTTTATATGCTTGCAAATATTGCTAGAAAATTAAGCGAATTAAGCAAGCAAGATTATTTGACGTGTTTTGAATGTATTAAATGTAAGTTTCAAAATTTGAACAATGCAACAAAATTTGACAAACTTAATTACTCAACATGCTTATACATTGCATCAAATTGTTTTGAAGACAACCCTGAACAATCCAATATTTACATATATGAATCAATTGAACTTCTAAATGAACTAGATAATTTAACAGTTACAGAGATAAACCACGATGACATTTATTTGAAGATTAAATGCAAATTCTATTTAATTAATTCGTATATAAACTTGAAAGATATTGATATTACTCGACGCCATATTTTAGAGCTTTATTTTTATCTTGACAAGTTTCAGTTACAAGATGTGCACGATGAAAAATTTCTTCAACTCATAGGTGATACCTACTATAAAATGTACTTGCTACTAAACTTCACTTGCTCATTCACCATCTCAAATGACTTCCAATACAATTCTTTTATCATTGCTCGTAAATATTTCCATCAAGATAATTTGCAAGAAAAATTATCGAAGCTCAATATATGGAAGAAAGATTATCTTGATGATATTCTTGAAACTATTGAACTTGGTGAAAGTATAGACAATTTTAATAAAGAAAGATTAACTAAAGATTTTGATTGTTATTGCGAATTTATTAATCATTTGATAAAGTCATCATGGGAATATTTTGAACCAACAAACGATAATTATATGAAAATAATGGTGCTTAATCAATTGACTATGACAAATAGAAATAATGGCTTCATCAGTTTCCTTACCCCAAAATATAATCAGGAGAAAGTTTTCAAATATTCAATAATAACCTTGCATCATATGAAGTCATTGATCCAATTTCATCATAATGAATTTAACATAGTTAATTTGACTGAATTTGTAAGAAGATTATACAACTTTTTCCACATACATTCGTACAGATTTTTCAATATGAATGATCGTCTCCCGTTTCGAAATGTTGCATGCCTATTTTCATTATTTGCCGAGGATATGGTGCTTATGAATCAAAATGAATTTTGTGAAAAATACATTGATGAATTTATTAGTGCGTTTAACCTAGATGATAACAATTGTGAGATATTTCTAAAGAGTCGATTTATGGGTGTAAAAGGTAATTTTTCATAATTATTTTTAACAAGATATAGAAAAGTATAGAATATGTAAACAAATTATAAAAATATAACGATAGATAAGCATCTTTTTAAGACATTAAAATATTCTAGCATGTTTATTTTTCAAGAATACCAACATAAATTTTAACCTAGATAAACTTTCCAATAATGAGAAATTCTTTTAATGAGAGGTGAAAATATATAACTGATCTTTTATGACCAAATTCTTTTCACTAATGAGAAATTCCCTTATTGATTACCTAATTAATGGGAGGTTTTACTGTAAATATATTAAATCTCGTGCAATAGATTCTATTTTACACCAATTCTTTAATTTACCATGATAGCAATAAACTTCTACTACCAAGGAGAATATGTTTTAGCACTTGAAATACTGAAGGAATTCAACAACTTCTACCAGCAGAGTTTATCATTCGACTCGCACTCCCTCTACAATTACCTACAATATCAATGTTATATGAAATTAAATGATCTAGATGGTTGCATTGAATTTCTTGAGCAACAATATGATAATCTCGATCAAATTACATCAACCTATCATGATCAACATCGATTACATGTGGCTGCACACACGCAAAACCGTGAACTGCTATACCTCCTAGCACAAGTCCATTACCGACGCCATCTAGAGGACAGTCAAGTTAACTTGCAAGCTGAACCTATAGAAAGGCACAATGATATTTATCGTGCAACATTTCGTATCTGCCAATTATATACCATCCTATTTGGCCACTCAAACGACCAGCTCTTGGACACTGTAATAGATAGGGATTTGTGCGATACTGATCTAAAATATCAGATAGTACTCAATGAATATCAGCTGAATCGCCTTGATGAAATGTTTACCTTGCCAAGGCAAATGTACTACACTGTTGAGTATGGAAGATCTCATGTTCGTGAGTTGATTGTGTGGAATTTAAAAAGATTATATGAAGTGAATAATCAACAAGAAAAATCTAAATCAATACTTAAAAAGATTGACGAGAAGTGTGAATGTCCAAGGCCAGCTCAAATGATCATAATAGATAATGAAGATAGTGTTAACAAGCTCTGTATTATAATGAACTCGATCAATGCCGATGCCAATCCTTTAATAGAAAAATATAAGCAATCACATTTTATAATTAATTTGAATAGATTTGATCTAGCTCAATTGAAACAAATAATACAGAATAGAAAGTGCATGGTAAAATGTGACGAATTATTATTAATTATACTTGGACTGTCAAATAATGGAAATGTTGTTCTTTTTAGCACTGATAATTATCATGGGCGTTTTCAGGTTAGAATATTTATCTTGATGTAAATTAACTTTATTTTAATTAGATTTTAAACTCGGACAAATTAATTCTTAATTATTTCAACAATGTCAATTTCAACGGATTTCAAAATGTTCCAAAATATTTTCAATTTCACCTTTTTGATTTGACAAACGATAAAGAAACTAGCACATTTGATAATGAAGTCAAGAGGTTTTACAACCAGATTAATCTTAACAATGAAAAATATGAATCATTTGAACACCAAATTAACAAGATAAATTGGAATGATAAGAATTTTGTTAAATGCTCAGATGATGCAAATCTCAAATTGAGCAATATACATTTAAACATCTTGTATTATAACGACATAGAATTGAAAAATAAACTTGCAAGTAACTTTCCGGCCTATCAAGTAAGCAAATATATTGATATCTTGATAAATTATTTTATTATTTAATCTTTTATTCATTATTTATTAAGCCAAATATACATGAAAAATCACAATTGTTCGCCTGGTTGAAGCCTATCAAACACCATGATACATTTTTCAATTACTATGACATCAATAATAAATACCAAGAGTCGCGAAAACTCTGTGTAATAATAAGTAGTTCTGATGTTTTTAACTCTTTATTCACCAGGCAATCAAAGAAACGATCAGGCGACTTTTGTGACACTACCAAGATTGCTTTGAAATTCACTCAGTTAGAATATACAGTTGAATTGAAGCTTGATTTGATGGCTCATGAGATAATAGCGTATATAAATGATCTTGCAAATAATGACTTATATGCTAGTTTCAAGTCCATCTTGGTAATTATACAATCACATGGTAATAAAGATGGGTCTATTTACGGAGCTGATGATGAGCAAGTTAATATTAAACATGACATACTCTATACATTAAGCCAGTCTAAAATTCATCATGGCAAACCAAAATGTTTCTTTATTAATGCATGTAGAGGAGGTAATCTGTAATTTTACAAGTTTAAATTTTTTGCCAGTATTTTTCATTAGTTAAAAAGGATTTCGCCAATCCAAGTAACAGGGTTAACCCCGATGAATATGGTAATGAACTTGGTCAAGCTAATATTGAAATTTATAATGAGAATTCAATAAAAGATACCATGGTAGTTTATTCTACCCTTAAAGGTTAAGTTTTAATTTAGTTTAGAAATAATTTGAATAATATTTAATTTATCAGATTATGTATCGTACCGTGATGATTTATATGGGACGTTATTTATCCAATCACTATGTTATGCTCTTGATATGTTTACCGATGATATCAATATTTATTTGCTACTTGAACAGGTAAATAAGTTTGATAAACTATGAATCTACTTTGACGATTTTTTTACAGATTAACTTGATAATGTCCTCGAAAACACCTATTATACATTTACAAAAGCATCTTGGTGATTGTAAGCAGATGACTGAAATTGTCTTTTATAATTGGAAATGGAATTATGATGTTGAATAATAATAAATTAAATTAATAATGTACATTTTTAATTCATTTAATTCCAAATAAAACATAATAGAAGGATAAAATCATGATTTACGATAATTTCGTCCATGAGCAAGTTTTTACCGTAGTTACTGAATGAAGCCTTGAATCAGGAGTGCTATCTCAGGAATCAGGAATTTGGAATATAGTCCAAATACTTCCTAAGTTTTTGAGCTCGAGATGACACTCTAGATTTTATGTAAAAGCTATAGCACCAGGAAAATTTTCCTGTTACTATCCGTCCTTGTAATTTTCAAAGAGTCAGAAAAAATACAAATGTCCAAAGGTGACAAATTTTTACCTCAATTCCCCTTTAAATTTTCCGGAAAAGTTTGGAGAAAACATTCCTATATGTCCCTTTTTTATTTAATCTGAAGGACCCTACAGGGTCAAGGACATTGACCACGCTTAGCTTTAATTATTATTCAATCATTTTTTTAAAAACTGTAATCTAATCACAAAATAGTATTTTAAATATTACTTTAATTTGTTAATAGGTAAGTGGTCTACTTCAAAGACTACAAATTCATTTTAATGTAGTCTTTTGTTAAAATTTAAAACTGATTTAAATATTTGAGTCACAAATTCTTTAAATTATTAATAAATTGATTTTAATTTTATAAAACATTTGATACTATTTTAGACATTAATTCTGTAATTATTTTAAAATGAAAATCATTTAATAAAACATAAAACGCATTCAGAGTCCACTTTAGACCATATTCTGAGCGAACATTAATCGAAAGATCGAAGCGTTCGAAAAAATAGTGAAAAGAACTAATTTTTAAAACCAGATCTATTTTAAAACACTTTTATTGAAGTGATTCCTGAAGATATATCATATGTGGTAAATAGAAAGTTGACAAGGAGGCCATACATGAAAAAGATTACTTTGTTACTAATTTCGAGCCCATTACTAAATTTGAATATAATTTTAAAATGAACTTGTGCACCAATTTTTTGAACCTTATATATGAGTAGAAATTCAATTAAATAAGTCTCTCTTGTTCGAACAAAATTTAAACAAATAAATACTACATTTTAGCCATGTCAAGTTTCTATCTTCCACATACGATACAATAAAAATTTTTATTAGATGAAATGCTATAATATTCGTAGGACTGTCCACTCCATACTGAATAAGCTGAGCTCAATTTCACTTGTGATCGAATTGAATCAGGGATGGCCAAGCTTTTTGACTCTAAAGGGGTCTAGGGGGGGGTTGAATTTCCCGCCAAAATAACCGAAAAAATTTGCCGCCTCGCTTCGCTCGGCAAAAAAGCTTCCATAAACCACCATGTTAACAATTTTCCCGCCTCGCTTCGCTCGGCGGAAAACACAAAGAGACGTAAGGTCCAAGCGCGCGCGA
>JAQGCS010001506.1:0-13534 GCA_034702105.1 Fuscozetes fuscipes | reverse complement strand
GAAAATTTTTTACCTTAGTCCCCCCTCTGAGTTTTTCGCCGAGCGAAGCGAGGCTGCAAATTTTTTAGGTTTTTTTGGCGGGAA
Source organism: Fuscozetes fuscipes (assembly GCA_034702105.1). Lineage (NCBI taxonomy): Eukaryota > Metazoa > Arthropoda > Arachnida > Sarcoptiformes > Ceratozetidae > Fuscozetes > Fuscozetes fuscipes. The sequence continues at coordinate 13,450 of JAQGCS010001506.1, read as the reverse complement.
ATTAAAAAAAACTACCCCCTAGACCCCCCCTAGAGCTGAAAAGCTTGACCATCCCTGGTTCTTATGTACATTAACGTGCAACTACTAAAGGGTCTTGCAAAAAAATATTAACATATTCTAGCATTTGTTTCAAAGTTTGCATCAAATACGTGAAGGAATTAAGATATTAAATCAGGATTAGAATAACACTTCATTATAAACTTATGTCTCAATAACTAATGATTTATTAAAGTTTAGAGGATTTTAATTGATATTCTATAGCAGACACCAAATACAGAATAGGTTCATATTTTTTCTGAAACACCTTTTACTCAAACAACACTTTCAATTATTATTGTAGAATTGTGTGCTTCCAAGAGTCTATTGTCTTCAAAATTTTGTCATACTATAGGGCATACTAGTGGGTAGGCGGGTGATTGGTGGGTACACAAAACTACGGACGGACACGGACAAAACTATATATTACATTCCATAAATGCAGTGAAAAGTCCCTTTTTCAATGTATGACCTCCATGTCAACTTTGAGGTTTCCCCAGACTATAGATATGTGATAAAAGACATAAATGGCTAGTTTAATTAATATCTAAAACAATTAAAAACCATAGGAATTATGGTTTTTATCTAGTTAAAATTTTCCAAGCTTAGTATGTGACTGATCGATTATGTCAACTAACCACAGCTCAAAAGTGCTCTTATGTGCGTTGAAAAGAGTAGATGTAGTATGGCTTTGGACCAATAGTATGCAACTATCCATTATTGTTGCTCTTAATGGTAAGTGAGTGTACATCTACTCCAACGCCCAATGAATGCATAAATGTCTGAATTGTGAGTCAATAATAGAGTGAGAGTTAAACATACGTTTAGTTAATAGACTTTTAAATCGCCATTTAATTTGTGTTTACATTTGAATTGATTTCATTTGAACTGAATTGAGTCTAATTTAAAGATTGAGTCATGTCTTACGCCTATTTGTTTAAGTATATAATTATCGGAGACACAGGTGTCGGCAAATCATGTCTTTTGTTACAATTCACTGACAAACGTTTCCAACCGGTCCACGACCTCACTATCGGTGTTGAATTCGGGGCCCGAATGATAACAATCGATGGCAAACAAATAAAGTTACAAATTTGGGATACAGCGGGACAGGAGGCTTTTCGTTCAATCACCCGATCCTATTACAGAGGAGCGGCGGGCGCTCTACTCGTTTACGACATTACCAGAAGAGACACATTCAACCACTTGACCACATGGCTGGAGGACGCGCGACAACATTCCAACTCGAACATGGTGATTATGCTCATCGGTAACAAATCAGACCTGGAGTCCCGCCGTGAGGTCAAGAAAGAAGAGGGCGAAGCCTTTGCCAGAGAACACGGACTCATTTTTATGGAGACGTCCGCTAAAACTGCGGCAAATGTTGAGGAAGCCTTCATTAACACCGCCAAAGAGATTTACGAGAAGATCCAGGAGGGAGTCTTCGACATCAACAATGAGGCGAATGGCATCAAAATAGGTCCGCAACACTCGCCCACAAATCCCTTACCAGCTGGTAGCCAAGGGTCTAATCAGGGAAGCGGCTGTTGTTAAGTCTATTCCACTCTTATCTCATAATTTTTGACAGAAATTTATGTCTTTGTAAATGTTGACAAATTAAGATTACATTAACTTGTACAAATTTATAAATTGAGTCGATTATCGATTGAGGCATTCCTGAAATTTTTTGAGTCAGACTAAGACTTATGTATTATAACCTTTGAATGTCTTTTGTGAAACCGAACTACGAATTACTTATTATAAGTAATTGGTATATAAAATAATTTTATTCTGGCAAAGTTTTAATTTGATTCAAACTCAATTTGAATTTATTATATTCCGAAATTAGGAAATTTTAAACTAATTTAAGTTAATTTAACTGATGTTTTAACCAAATAAACAAAACTATTTGCGTTTTATGTATATTTATTTGAAAAGAAGTCAATTAATTACATTTATGTCAAGTGTTTGAAAATAAAACTTATATTTCTGTCGATTTGAATGAATTTATAAATAGCTGTCAAAAACCAAAAGTATTGTCGAAAATATTTGTGTTAATTATGTTTTGTGAGGCATTTCGTTAATGAATACGAGCCTTAAGTTTGTCTGCAATCACTTGAATAACATTTGATTGGCTTAAAGTCAGGGCAGAGAAAAATGTTTCGGTCACTGAACGCCATTCCAGTGAATCGTTGATACAATCATTCAATGCATGTGCTTGGTTATAATAGTGGAAGTGCCATAACTCAATCTCTTTCCAGGCCTGATCTGTGTTTAACGGGTCATCGAAGTAACCCTTCGTTAGGGTCTCGTATTTGAACGTTATTTTAGTGCTCTGTTCCATAGATTCATTGGATTTGGGAAAAGCGTTTTTATCAAAACTGGTGAAGAAATCAATCATTTTTTGAGATTCGGTCCAATTGTTGTGCTCTGATGTCTCCGTTTTGAATAAACTTTCGAACTGTTTATAAGTGATTTCCGATGGAATGAAGCGTACGATCAGTGATATTAAGTTGGTCTTGGGGTTGGCCTTTTCGACCAAAACTTGTAAATTATCCTTGCCGTAATCCCTAAAAATCAAATTTATTAAAAAGTCTTTTGCTTAGTCAATACCGGGTTATAACGAGCATAATATAGTGATTAGGACCCCATCTCAGTAGAGATCCGCGACCCCTCATACCAGTGCGACCGAACGGATTGACAGGAATTCCATTATTCAGTTTGTAGATATTTATTTGATTGTCCTCGTTCTTTTCCCACGAACTGCGATCAATGGTTACTCCGCCGCCGCTCACAGATATGCGGTTATACTCGAGAACAGGAACTTTGTTACCACTATTGCCTTCTGACAGAATGGCCAACACATCGACGTCAACGTATTGCTGCAGATTTGAACTGAATTCTTCTTTTGGTTTCGTGTAAATGGTTGGGTCGTAGTCGATGAGCATGACAGTCCAGGGTACATACTTGTCCGGCACAGGAAAGCGTTGAGTAGAAGTGTGGGGATATGGTGTATGGCGAGAGAACACGTGCGGTGTTCTATGACCCGAGTTATCAATGCCTAACTTTTTGGTAGTCATATGTTTAATAAGCTCTAAACAGGTGTATGTCTGGCGAATAGATCTCTCCATTTCTGACATCTTTCCTTTGAGTTGTCTGAGAGTTCTTCTTTGGTATTCAAGTTCTTCGGAATTGGCTTTTACTCGTTCGAACTGTTGGGATGCCGTCGATTCCGAACTGACCTTTTCTTCGTAGTTGTCGTATACCTCTGAGGCCAGAATTCGAAGGTATGTGTAGTCTTCGTCTGCTAACAATTTGGAGTGTTTTGTGACAAATGTTTTGGGAGACATGAGTTGTTGTATTTCCGGAAAGAATGACTTTTAAGACAAACAATACATTTATTTACTTTTTAATTGAATTTTCGCTCAAAAACTCACAAAAGTCTTGTTTTCAGTTTTATTTGGAAAACATTTGAAACAAAAGCCAGAGATTAGACGAAAAATCCAATAAACGTAATAAAAGATGTTGAGAGGCGGTGGCAGAGGTGCTCGGGTCACAAAATCCATAACCATTCCGTAGCGCTGAAACTTCCAGATGCTATCCGTGTCTGCAGTGAGTCGGGTGGCACTCGAGGCAAATATCGCGTACAATAATGTCATTAAAATTAATTTCAATAATATGTAATAAGCAATGTATAAGAAATAGGGCCAGAATCCAATCACTCGACACTTTTCTTCGTTATAGATACTAGCACTACATTCCAAGTGTTCACTATTCTTCGACGGGTTAGTTGTGTTTTGTTGATCCCAACGGTATTTACTCTCACATTCTTTGTCCACTTTAATAGTGAAACAATTATTAAAATAAAATAAATGAAAATGTTATGGAACTAACCCAGCAAATCGCTGTCAAATGACCTGAACATTGAGAAGAAGGCCCTATGAAAGGCTGTCCGAAAAAGATTGTAATCGATCGATAAGTCCGGATAAAGAATGGCCTGAAGAACAATACCAAAGCTTATCATTACTAATATTGACAGACGAATGAAATTAAGGAAATCCACTAAAATCATAATTCGCAGTCTATAGAGAAGTGGTCCCAAAGTGGCCGATATGGGCAGAAATACAGTGAAGAGGACATAATATGCGTGAATAAGCGCTAAACACATTAGCACTTTTTCCATATATGGATCAAAGGGTGGCCAAGAAGTATCCTTTGATATAAGTCTGCCGTAAGTGTAGAACAAAAGGAAAGTGATTTGAAATATGATTTCAATGACGTGAATAATGATCGAGTATTTGGTGTTTCGTTTGTATTTCAGATAGTTTTGTCGAATTGAGTCCACGACTATCAGTGCTGTCCAAACGATTACCACGAAATCCAATCCAGTGTGTCCACATCTTGGGAACAGAACCGCAGCACTGAATATCGACAAATAAAAGGTGTAGAAGAACTGAAAGTTCCAGAACTTAGTGATAGGAGCCGTCCACACCTCATATACCATAGTATGAATTGGAGGTCTGGGCATTTTTTCATTCAGTTCTTGTCTTTTACCCAATAGACTTGCTTTCGAACGCATTTTGTTCTTGATCTTTTTCAATTCCGGAGTCTTTTGCTCCTCGTATTCGTAATCATTTCTGTTGAGATATATTTCCAGAGGGTTTTCATTATCACTGTCGTCGTCATCGAAATAATCTCTCCTTTGAATAGACTGATCGGTCTTATAGTTGGGAATTCGAATCCATAAAAATGAAGGAAACACCAGATATGAGGATAAAAGTAGTTTAAACATTGACGGCATTCGGAAGAGACCACATCTCACTTCTCTGACCACAATATTGCCGTACGTTTGAAGTGTTAGCCATCGCTGACACGACTCATGTGAGAAAAAGGCTCTAAATTTGCCGAAAGCGGCCAAATCGACGGGTGTGTAGTAATTCCAATCTTTGGTCGACTCATTAAGAATTTGTTCAGCTCTGAAGGCACTCTCCTTATATATGATGTCCAACATTTCACAGGCGAATGTCACAAAAAGTTTCGATTCTTCCTTCAACCTCAGACTGAGAACCTCTTCTGCAGTATACCAGGAAAGCCGGTCGTAAGCCATAGCTATTATGAGCGCTAAATGAATCGGTTGATCGGAGTGTCGCCATAGAATTCGAACCAACTTTTGTCTGAAGTCAAATATAGCCCAGAACACAAGAAGTCCAAGTGCTTTGCGTTCAGCTTCTTTTTCGCTCTCTGGGTACTGTTCTGTGATAAAGAGGTCGAGTTCATCCTCGTCTACATAGCCCTTAATACCAGTGCAGGCTTCTATCAACCAGTTCAATTCTCGGTCCAGAAATCGGTCGCTTTGTTTGAAGTCAAGAGAACGGCCGAGTATTGTCTCCCAACACACCGTTGAGAAGAAGTCCCTAAAATGCAATTTACGGAACATTTTAAGCAAACGTTTCGGTAACACAAATGTTCTTAATTTAAACTTTTGCGACAAAAACAGGTCAACGAATTGCCACCGATTCGGACGAATGAGCGAAGACTCGAACAATGATTTCTCTGAACTCAATTCAAAAGTCGGGTCTTTAGAGAGAACTTCTTTTTTAGCCATCTCTGGACAGTTCCAATCGACACATAAATTCAAGTCTTTGCGAATCATTTGTTGAGTCGGAGGTTTGGGTTCCAATTCACTCTTTATATGCGATGACACGGAGTCTACCGGTTCTGTTCGCTGTGACCTAAACAGTGCTAACAACAGGTATTCGGTGAGATTCTCCAAATTACACGAATATTTGTCAAACATATTAATGATTGTCAGATAGTTTTGTCCCTCTTTTCGACTCTGACGGACAGATTCTAGAATTCTGTGCCGAAACTGATCGCAAAGCAATGAATTATTTTGAAGTTTAGGAAACATTTCTAAGATTTTGATCGTCAGCTCCGGTTTCAGATATGTTTCGACGAATTCGGGATTCCATACATTGAGAGATCGGTCACGTATTTCAATGTCAACGAATGCCAATAAGTCGGCCAAACCTCCTGATCCTCTCAACACCACAATTGGTATATCATTTCTGATTTGTTTCAATACAAGTCGCGCACAGCCATAACCCCCTTTGATAATCAATGAAACCACAGGAACTTCATTTGTCTCTATAGATTGCAAGTCTTCCTTTGATTTACTCAGAGATGTGTCCGAAGCTGTCCATAAAAATAAGTTAAAATCAATTGTGGTTTGATTTCAAAGTTTACTTTGATTTTGGCTCAGGGACAAATATTGTATGAATTCACTGAGAAAAGTGTTGACTCCATTCTTATCAAGTGATTGGTCTCTGATTAGTATATAATGCGACAAATTTCGGTTTAAATTGAACTTGTTTGTCTTTTCTTGCATCTCAGTCGGCATTTCAATCTTTTGCTGAAGAGTCCAACAAATGGTCAAATTATTTATTGAAAAAAGATAGCCGTCATTGTTATGAATACCTGTTCGCTATCAATAAATGAATGCAAGTGTTTTAGTCTGTCCTCTTCTGCGACACCAATGAAATTGAATTTAGAAAATGTTTTGTCTCTATTTGTTTGTCGTTTATATTTGGCTTCTGTCATATAATCAGAAATGGCGTTCCCTATGATGGTTGTGGCCCCGATATCGATGCCGTTCGTAATTAACCACATATTTGTGTTTTCGACCGCCTTTTGGGGAATAAATCATTTGAATTAAGATTTAAATTTGTTTCAAATGGATTATACATTCATTAATCCCTTTTGAAAACTTTTGATTTGTTTTGTGTTCGTCCAGTTATGAATTGGCCCCACGTTTGACATAACCAAGACTACAATTCGAGGACTTTTTAATTTCCACTCTTTTAAAATGATTTCTCGGACCAGATCTCTGATTTGGATGTCATGAACACATCTGACCGTAGGTTTGGCCTAAAAATCCAATCATTTGAGTTCAATTTTTGCCAATTAAAAAGATTAGACAGATATGGAATTACCTGGCGCACATGGGATTCCGAATCTTTGAAACAAATAGAAGTGATTTGTAGTATTGATGGATACAATTTGGTTATGGTTTCCCTGCGAAGCAACTCTTCGTTCGATTTCTTGTCTTCGGCAACATTTTTCACAGATTTACTTTTTTGTTTACTCATTTATGTTTTGGTCAATTAAATATTACTCTTCTCTAATCAATAATAAAATTTATTTATTATAAAATTGTCTTTTGGTTTAAAACAAAAAAATCATTTGAAAGTCAATCAATTTGTTCGAATCGAAACTCAATCCGAAGAAAAGATAAAATTAAGAATTTGTGAGGAATCGCGCGAAACATATTCTATATACTGGTTGTCGCGTGAATCACAAGTTTGGCGGTCAGAGTGTGACCACAATAGCGACCATTTATTTATAAAAGTCATTAGATTTTATTATAGAAGAAAAAGTTTAAATAATTGAATTACAATTTTTTAGAGGATTTTGGAGTCAAGTGTCGACACATTTGACTTTCATATTCTGATTTTGGTTGAAGTCATAAATTTTCAACACATTTGACTCAAATGATTTGAATCAACATTTGTTGTGATTTATTCAAAACGGTTTCGAATGAATTTGAGTGCATTGAAGGCATCCAAGTGTTGGTCTTTCGGTTGTGGACCACATTCTTGATGTGAGCCTTAAAACGCTTTTCGACAGAATTTGAACTAATGATTTGAATGAGAAAAATAAGTGTAAATAAAATTAGAATTTCATGAATTCATATTACTGTCAATAATATAATTTAAAGTGAGATAAAACGTTTAGATAAATGAGCGAAACATTAGTAAATTTGAAACTAATGTTTTATTTATTTGTAAATTTCAATTCAAATCAATAATTCATTTGAAAAGTTTTTGAGAAAAAGTTATCAATTTTTTGGTTTGAATTTAGTGGAAATCAAATAATTGATTAGTCGTTTCTAAATGGCTCTCAAATGTACAGTATTTGATATTTTCCATAAAAAATAAATAAAATTAAATAATATCAGTGTTTAAATGGAAACTCGTTTTATGAATAAATTAATTTCAATGAAATATATCGAAAGAAATAAAGAAATTTTGATTCATATCTTTGATATAAAGCTTTGTATAGATGTCTATGAATAGAGTTCGGGAATAAAATTGCGATCAATTGATGTCTGAAGAGAAGAGGCTTTGATTGCCAGCGAATAAAATCATATTTTAAGTGGCGCTCAAAAGAATGAAAATGTTGTGAACCTGTTATAGATTTATAGCTATTTATATGTTATGTTTTGCCAAACAAACACATGTTGTCAGAGAATATTTTGCATTTGGATTATATTCTTGGCAACAATTGTCTGCCAATGATTGTTCAACTGGAGTGACAGCCCTAACAATGCATTTCCTCGACAATTAGCCGTCCGCCCAATCCATCCAACTGTTCATTCAATTGACTGACTCTATAACTTATCTGAAGCCGAATATCAAAAGAGTGTAAAACTTCAATACATTTATACCGAAAAGCATTTGAGTCACAAAACATTTTTTGACTACAATTTTGAACCACTTTTTACACTCAGGTATCAAATAAATAACACAATGAGTGTTCGCTACAGATATAGATAATGGACTTTAATTTAGGTGTTATTAGCGCTCATATGGATGTGATGGTGGTGAGTCTGCAGACCATGGTGACGTTACACCCAAGTTACAACCTCACAAAAATTGAACCAAAATCGCCACAAATTATTTCAAAAATTTCTTAATTTATAGAATTTATATCAAAGTACATTTTATGTCAGGGTATTCGAGCGTTTTTATTCCATCAAACAAAGTAAAAGATCAAACTGGTATTGGAGTGCAAATGTAACCTGCTGCCTCAATCATAAAGCAGACAAAGAGATAATTCATTAGATGATTCATTATTTTTAGAATTAAAAGAAAATGAAATTAATTTGAATTTTGAAATTCTAATGAAAGGCCTTTGCGTTGGTTTGTTGAAAGTCGACACTTTTGGCGGTGCGGCTGAGTGTGCAGTCACTACAGGGCCCGAATACACTGATAATTGCACATCACATAATCGCGTGACTTTTGTTCTAAACTTTTCAGCTCTAAAATACACTCCAATTCACGTCCCGTTCCGTTTTGATGGCAGAGATAATCGCTTATATAATACCCACTATTTTTATCCGTCAAGTATTGAAAATTTTCCCAAACTATTCAAACTTTTCACTTCATTCGACTATTTTGTTGCCGTAAAGAATGAAATTCTCGGCTTTTCTCAGCAAAAAATAAGTATTTGATTATACAATTTGTTGGATACACCGATTGAACGCATCCCTCAATTATCTGTCAAAAGAACTTCTATATTGGTATCAATTTTCAGGAATTGAAAGAAAAAATTGTTTTCTCTCTTATATGCGTCTGATTTGAATAGAGATCTGGGATTTGAATGAATTGTTTCCGATTGAATGCAAGTGAACTGCAATTGTGAATAATTTGAGTGTCGATGAAATGCTAACTAATTTCAGAGCTATTGTAAGAGAAATCATTTTTATTTGTTTATTAAGTATTGTCTTCTTTTGGGTTTTGAGTTATAAATCATAACCAGAAATGTTGTAAAGGAAATGATTTCACTCTCGAAGACATCAAAATTGTTATCTCATATGAAAAATCATTTTTCTTATTGAATATCATTTTCTAATGGATTCACACATGACTTGAGAACATTTGTGTGAAAAATGTTGTTAAATAAGTTTGTTGTTTAACATATAATTATTCACATTTTCAGAAATCATTACCATTTTTGAAAAGTGTCATAAAAGTCAGTGTCGTTTAGAAGAATGAGTTATTACTTAATTAGTTTCTGAAAAACTAAATATAAGTCATTGTCTTTCGATGACAAATGAGAGACACTTTTCTTACTTTTCTCACATAATTACATTCAAACTAAAGTATCGAATGTTGTTTTTTAACTCATTTTTAAACAGTATTGTCTCAGTTTGGGGCCAAACCTCTCCTTTTAGATCAGTTAATGTCTGCTCTCAAATGTAATACAATATAATTGAAATCGTGATATAGAGTCGTGAAAACACATCAATCGCTTTCTATATCGAAATGCAAATAAATAAAAACAATTAATACTTTTCATCAAATATCTGAGTAATAGTCAAATAATAGTTAGTTTCTCATTGATTGCCTCTTTTCCACATAATTTGCATCCGAATAAAAACTTTTGATTACACATTGAATGTGATTCATATCGACTCAAATAAAATAAAACAGAATTTGGGAAAACATTGATTTAAATGAGTTGAATACATAATCTTATAAATGTTTTGGAATCACTACTGAATGAGTAAAACAAATATGATTTTAATCTAATTTAGGAATTAATTTATTCAAAATTTTGTTTTATAATCATTTGATTGAAACGCATTATTTGTGCTCAAACCCAATCTGAAATGTTTTTATGGGAAACGAGTTCTACTGGTATTCAAAGACTCCAATTAAAGACAATAAATTAAACGAATAAAAACATTAAATTTATTTGAATTTCAGTCGACTTAAGACAAAAATTCAGAAACTTCTAAGTCTTTGACGCATGACTTGAATCAAATGTTTTTTATAACAAATGCCTTAGAAGTCAAACATTAGATTCAGTAAAATAGAAAAATTAAATTAAATTAATTTATTTGAAGTTAATTTCTGTCTAAAAGAGAGAAAACTAACGAAAAATAGTTAATTAGAAAAAAAGAAGAAAAACTTATATTCACTGAAAATTAAATCGCTTTTTGTTTGTGGAGAAAATGGCAAAACATTTTTCAAATAGCCTTAACATTTGATTCACAGATCAATTAATTTTTGCTTTTTATTCATTAAAGTTTTAAAACCAAATTAGAGCCGTCTCTCAACTGCTAATAGAATTGAGACCAACGAACAAATTTAGAGATTAATTGCTTTCAAAAAAGAAACATTTTTGGGTTATCATAGAGTGAGAGAAAAATCCACTTTTAATCCAATATTCAACTTATTTCCAGAATTTAAAGCAAAGAACAAATTTTATATTTTGATGAACTTTCGTTGATATGTATGTTATTCTTCTTATTTGTCGTCCTTTTTATCAGTTTTTAGCGAAAAATAATATGAGGTTTGCTTTGAAATCAAACATTCATAAGCCCTGAATGTGTTCTAATGCGAAACCAGTGAAACTCGTTATAAATGTTGAGATGAGGTAGCTCATTTTCAACTTTTGTCCATTTCATTTGTCCTTATATTAATTTTGTCTTCAATTCTAACCATAATAATATTGTCTCTTAAAATCAGGGATAACCAAGGGGGTATTGCCAAAATACCCCTGAGACGGAAATTTTGGAAAGATTTTACAAAATGCCTTTACTTTTTACAAAATTTGCGGTCGCTATTTTTTAGACTTGGTAAAATGACCGAATAAAGCCAAGCCGATTCATCTGAACGCCCTAATAAGGCCAATAACTATTTAACTCAATTTAGTCAATAATAGCAAAACTAAGATATTTTTCGTACTTTTGGCAGTAAAAATACCCACCTGAAACGAAAAATTTTGAAAATAGCCCCTTGGTTACTTGGTTTTCTCTGTTTAAAGCGCTTTAAATGAAGTACAGAAACGAAATAATGACGAGTGATTCGGAATTGAATGAAAATATCAAAGTTTGGGTATTTAATAGATATTTGTTGATTATCAAGATGATTTCTTAACAAGTGGTAATGTGCTTATATATATGTCTGAATCTTAGACTAAATCTAAAATATTTTATTGGTTTTGAGTCTGTTTTGGTTTTTTTGGAACTGATTTTTATTTTTATTATCTTTTGATTCGAAGAATTCATGTGAAGAGGAGATGATTATCATTGTTAACACAAACGTAAATTTATTAGACTGTCTCTAATTTAACAAAATTTATTAGATTTTAATTTTGATGAGTAGTCAGTCATTAGATTTGTGAGAATTGTGCAAAAAATGTTATAAAAACTGAATGTAATTTTTTGCGCTTATCTTTGGAGAGAATCGCAATTTCCTTATCATTCAATGCAATGAAAACAGAGATAAACTTTTTGTGATTGAGTTTAAAGTTGAAAACAAATTAAAATATATCAAGATCATCATACTCACTATCATACTTCACCAGTGTCTTTACAAAACACTACTATAATTCAAAGTATAATTTATAATTTCGAGTAAACTATTGAAAAGTCTTGAAATGCATTTTATCGGTCGACAAAATTATAACTTTTTAAGTGAAGTGAATAAAACTTTTCAAAGGACTCCAAATGCCAACTGTTTTACAGTAAAACATGTTTTTCTCTCTCTTTTAACATCACATCTGAACACAACTAACAAACATTGAATTTATTCGATTGGATAATAAATTTCTCTCTCTCTCTCTCTCTCTCTCTCTCTCTCTCTCTCTGGTGAAAAATGTTATATAAATTGCTGTGAATACTAATACTTTTAAAATGGATATAATGTATACTTTTTTTTGGGTAAAAGTTTAATGTGAGGTAAAAAATATTTTCCATTTGGAGGAAAAGAGAAAATAAAAAATGCTGTTTAAGAGACCACTCAAGAGGTCTCTTAGACGAGCAGTGATTGTATGGCGAAAGCAATAAAAAATATTGTAAATTATGAGAATCGCTGTTAAAATGTGATTTTGCTTTTCGATAAATACTAAGTTTAACTGATTAGAGACAAACTCAGACTGAAGTGGAAGTGAACACTAAGTCTTGAAATTTATTACAAAAATTATCTTTATTTGTGAACATTTATTTTAAAATAAAACTCTAATTTTCTCCTCTCATATATGAAATATCCTCAATATTTATACCGAATTCGTTCAAATTATATGTCAGACAAATATATCTGAAATCAAATGAATTTCTTGATTACTATGGCATCACTTCTAAAGTTATATCAATTTTGTGTTTTTCACCAATATTACAGAAATCCATACCATGTTTAAATCAGGGATAACCAAATAACTAGTATAGGTGGGGGTATTTTGAAAAAACTTTTCCCAAAACCACAGGGAGTATAGGGTAAAAGAGCCAACCATAAGTTTGACCAGAAATAGCTATTTCCAACTATTTTTCACTAAAATGAGGCTAAATTTGACTTAAATCCAATTATTTAGCTTCAATTTGTCCTTGTTTCAGTTTAAACAGGGATGTGCAAGGGGAGGGGGTAGACATCTTACCACCCCCCTAGAGTCGAAAATTTTGGGTTTACCATCCCACTAGAACTTTGAAAAATTTAACATTACAAGTATACCTCCCCTCCCCGCCAAGCGAAGCAAGGCGGCTTGTATTTTGACTGCGGTGACCAGACACAATTATTGAAATGGAGGACAGGGATCCAAAAATGTATTTAAAAAGGAGGACATTCGGAGG